>PVKZ01006789.1:0-30281 GCA_004027375.1 Macroglossus sobrinus | reverse complement strand
ATAAGTCTCCTTTCAAAATGTGTGTGAACGGGAGTAGATATGCGAGGCATGTGGCCATTCTTAAACTCAGGAGTAGATGACTCCTCACCGATCCCACAAATTATATTTCTATAAAGAACAATGCACTCTAAGTTCATATAAAAGCTACTACTTGGGTCTCTTTTTACCCACATTCATTAAACGGTGAGCTATGGCAGTTTTTGCCAAAGATCTTTCACAGGAATCTGAGGAAGAACTCAGGAGGGTGTTTGACTTCCACATGATAAATTTTGCTCCTGCTGACAGCAAGGATAATTGCTGCACAAGGTTTTTAACTCTATTTTCTTGCTCAATTTTTAAACCATCTTGGACTACAAGTTTTACAGACCAAATCCTGCTCTGAACGGGGAAAAGCAAATTGAATTCTCACGTCCAACCCCATAGCAGTGTATTGTGTCCTTATGGAAAGGGTGCTTACTTTGAGTTGATTTTGGTATTTCAGATAATAAAAAATTATAGATTAATTTCTTTTTTTTTGCATTTTCCCTGCTATCTCTTTTATTAAGTAGGTACAACTGTATTAGGTGACATTTTTATATTTTCAAATATTCTCATATGTTTAGGTATCTTGTCAACTTACACTATCTACAGATCGTTGTGTATAATTTACTGCATTCTTCCTCCATTGGGAATTAACAGCCTCAGAGATAAGGAAATGACATTAGCATTTATGTACAGTATTCCATTATCTAATTTCCCTGATGTGACCTGTTTCACCTGTTTGGGACCTATAAAAAAGGTCACTCCTGTTTTAATCTTTATAACATATACAGTATGATTTTGAGTCCCCAGGAAATCTATTCTTCTGTGGTTCCCTCATGAGTAATTAGGGACTCTAGAAATGCAAACATATTGGTGACATATTCCACTTCTTTTTTCACATCTTGTCTCTGATCGGAGACTTGCAATTTCCCAGGCTTCCCTATTTCTGACCTCTGACAGGGGACTGCTGGTCTCTACTCCCTCCCAGATGATTCCTCTGAGGTCACTGATTTTCATTTCTGCCTTGTGGCATGGTCTGAGAGAAGGCGTTCTTATTTTATTTTTTTAGAGGTACTGATTTGGAAGCTTGTGAAGATGGCAGAGAAGACCAACAGTGTGATGAAAAGCTCTTTGTCAGAGCCAGAGAATCTTCATTATTTCCTCCTGTAGCTAAAAAAGAAAGTAAAAAATTGAAAGCTACAAGCAAATATGACAAACAGAGATTCATGAACATGACAGTGAACAGTGGATTAGTGATTATGAGAGTTAAAGATGGGGAGGTAGATAGGGTAAAAGGCGTCCAATATTTGGTAATGGAAGGAAATTTAACTTTGGATTGTGAAAACACAATGCAATATATATGACATACTGTTCAACTGAAACTTATTTGATTTTATTAATGTTAACCAATAATTTTTAAGAAAAAAAGAAACAGCATAACTCAGTTAGACCACAGGTAAAAATGTTGATGTCAGGATGGAGTGACTCTGAAGCTGACCAGATCTCTCACTACTCACATTCTGCTGCAGGACCAACTGTGTCCTAGAATAATTGGCAAAATAAACACTCACTGCCTTTTTTCTCTGGTCCAACAACAAAATGCCAAATAAGCAGATGGGATGTTTACTAGAGCTGACCTATTTGTTCCTAATCATAATAAATTTTTTTAAATTTTATTCTCAAAATCTAAATGACAAGTTGCACATAAACTATATTCTATATAGTTCTAAGTATTCTAAATAATAGTTCTGTAAAATAGAAGACAGTTTAGAAATTGCTGTGAAATAAATGTTTATGCCATTAAGTTCTAGATGTTGGTGGTCTTAGCAATGAGCAGCTTACAGAAATGTCCCTGATTCTTTACACCTCTCTAAGTCTGCACCCTTTGCAATATGTCTTTGCAGTTCTTCCACCAAGAGGTGATAAGCACTTGTCTATCCCTTGAATCTTATCTGACACTGAGGCTTCCTTTTGTTGATAGAATGTGGCAGAACTAACGGTATACCTGTTCTGAGCCTAGGCCACAAAAGACATTTGTATTTTTGCTCTTTTTCTTGAAACTCTGCTACCACCATATGAATAAGCTCTGGATGACATTACTCATATGGTACAGTCACTACCATTGTCCCAGCTACCAGCCACCCAATGATCAGACATGTGAATGTGGCTTTTATTAACCAACCGGTCCCCAGACAACCTGCCCAGTGACCATAGGCACATGACAGATCCCAGCTTACTAACAGAGCTTAACCCATCACACAGCACAATTATGTGATGAATAAACATGTGAATAATAAAAATAATTATTGTTTTAAATCACCCTTTTTTGTCAGTTATACAACAAAAGATAACTGATATAGAATTTGGCTCTTGAAATGGGAAATGACCATAATAAAAACATTGAACTGAGGAGCTGGTTGAAGATAGAAAAATGGAGAAGAAAATTTTAGCAATGTTGGAACATGGTGAAGAAATTGGTCTTGGAGGCTAGACAATTGATAATCCAAATGATATAGTTACAAAATAGTAGGCAAAAATAATTGCATACAGCAACCAGGAAGACAGAAAATACACCTCTGGTACTCTTGATTTGGCTTAAGAAAACTGAAGAAAGAATATTGAACATGCCAGCTCATTGATCCTAGCTTTACATGATAAGGCATAGGAGGTAAAAATAGATGACTAAATAAAAAACTGGTAAGTTTGTAAGTAGAATTTAGAGGGGGTCAAGTGGAAGCTACAAAACATATTTTAAGTTATTGTGACTCTTCTAGATCAGGTACAGATTGACATCAGTCCTAAAATAAGCGTGTCATTAAACTTTATACAACATATGTAAAAATGATGACATAATGAGCCAAATGGTGCTAGACCAAAGAATAACTGCTTGTAAAATAAGGAAAAATACATTACTAGTATTTGGAAAGAATTTTTCTTACAGATTTCTGTCTTTCAAAAGCTGAAGAGATTATTTATGTACTGTCTAGCTTCACTATCTGCTATTCAAGAAAAATTTTTGCTACATTAATCAGAAAGTAAAACAAAAGATGTGAGTTCAGTCATTGAAAGGGATGACTGAAATGAGAAATTGGGAGAAGAATATGAAAAACCTGTGAAATTAATCTACCATATGTGTATTTTGTAACCTAGATCCATTTTGGTAGCTTAACAAGTATAGTTATCTGGGAAGCTTTCATTCATGAATGGACACTCTCTCAAATACCACCAAGTAAAGAGGAACAATAAATCCTCATTGGAAAATATAACCAACTAAGAAGAAATATATGATCTGTTAAAAGTAAAGAAGGTGCAGGAAATTATTAATAAAGTCTTTATTTTAAAATTCTAGCCATGGAACCTGCTCTGGATGGCACTATGTAAACAGGTGTTCAATGTATGAAGAAACAAGCTCATTCTAATTCAATTAGATCTACATTTTATAAACACATGCATATTTCACACACAGTGCACTCAAACTGTGAAGAGGAAAACTAAATGCATATTACCTCCAAGGACATCATCAATGTTGTCATAATGTGAGTTAACATTGGGATAAGCTCAGCAGCATCTTTAGGATAATATAGCACCATTGTCTTTGATGTTGGTGAATGTCTGAAACATGTGTTTGAGTCCACAGTTTTCGTTCCAAGATTTTTATTCTAGTTTAATTTTCCAATTTCCTTAAAAGAATCTTAAACAAGCCTTATCATCCTCACTTCTGTCAAATTTCACCAGAGTCTGCAATAGGAACTAATTTGTAAAATAACAATCCAAAATAATATTAGACCAGGCCCACCAAGGATGTAAGTGACATAGCAGAGACTCATACTGTCAACTCCCTTACTTCAAAGAGAGTTTTATTTTTCTCAAGCCTTGTTACCTCTCTGTATCACAGAGGTCTCAGACACATAAGTGAGAAAGTATGTAATAGTTTTCTCATTACCAGAAGTACTTGCATATTAGATCTGTGGAATGAAATTCAGCCATGAAAAGGATTAGAATTGCAATTAGAGAGAAGCTTTGGCCACTAACTATCTCTGTTACTCATTATTGCCTTAATTTTTAGTATACCTAGCAATGCAGTTTCTTCATGCATTTTAAGTAGAAGTTGCCATATGTTCAGTTGGTAAAGTAAGTTATGATTTTCTGCTAGAAATAAAATATTTAATGTGGTACATATTTTTAAATCTGTTGTTGCAGAAAAAGAAATTTTTTACGAATTTAACTGGATTCAATTGGATTCAAAACATTTATTGATTGCAAGAACCAGACTCAGCTCTAGGTTCATTGGCTACAACATCATGCACTGGTTATATTCACTGCCTTTCACAAGTTAGCATACTTGTAATTTTGATCTTTAATTTTACAGCATTTAATAGGGTTCTCTGTGCTTTTATGAATGATGTGTGAGGTTTAAATCAAACACACACACATTCACAATCATTGACACCTTTTACCATTCACTGTGATTTATGATTTCAAATTTCTCCTTTCCTTTGAAGCAAAAACTTTTTTCACAGGAAGAAGTGGTTAAGTAAGACACATGTTCTGGTCCTCATGTCCCCTTCTATAGCATAGTCCTACAGATAGGATACTTACTACGACTGTGGTCCCACAGCCTTTGGTCTCTTTGATATCAAAGTGAGCAAATGTTTAGGGATGTTTTTCTTTTCTAAATAGAACATTGATGAGTACAGGGTGCTGTGTTACATATATCTAGATAGTTGCTTACTATCTATAGTTTATTATTTACAGGACCTGTGGTAAGTTACTTTGGCTGTGCCTGAGTTTTATTCTGTCTTAGTAAAGGTGAGCAATAGAACCTATCTTCAAAATATCTGACAAAAGTTTCTATCCATGGCACATTACTGGCAAATACAGGTACTTAATGAATGCTTAATGAAAAAACACTTGTCATAAGGGAGGTCCCCAATAAAGTGGTCAATAAAATGCTTATGGAATTTGAAAAGCAACAAAGATTAATACACAGGAGAATATGGAAAGAAACAGAGACAGAGAAAGAATGCTTTTCACTCCATTGGGTGCAAAACAAACAAAAAGCCATGGAGATTTGGAGGTTTTTAGGTGCTTGATAATGAACATAGAGGGCCCCTAAGGCTCTAAAAAAGAGAGGTTTTATTATATTTATGAATAGAAGAGAAATTTGTTACTTTATAGTGTTCCATTTCTGAAATAGAAATCTGTAGCAAATTTCTATAAGTATGTATAGGTATTTTATTTATATATACATATATTTTCTGAGATGTGTCTTCTATGATTTATCATGTTACATTCTACTCAACTAAGCTTTCAAACACAGAAGTAAGAGATTAATAAATAGTAAGATTGAGCAGAAGAAATTCTTCTAGGGGGCTCACATGAGTGATGCTCTAGGTCTCCAGTGTTGTTTATAGATAAATTGGCCATTCCTAGTTCCATTAAGTTTCAGACTGTATTCATAAAATCGTTCACACTTAGGCTTTATATAACCGCAAAAGAAAGTTGTACCAAATCATAGAAAATATGCTCAGTTTAGTTTCAAAATTTTATCTAAATGACCTTCCATACTTTATCCTTACAAAATAATAAATGGTTTTATGATAGCATTTATTGTTTAGTTTTTAATTATAATTAGTTATGCATACATTTTTGAGTGCAGAAATAAAACTAATTTAAACCAAGGTAATTTCCACATCTAGAACAGTTGGCTGTGCATAAAAGATACTCATTACTTGTTGGTTCATTGCTATTGTATATGATTAAGGCAACAGTAGTGTCTTATTTTGCATTGATCACACAATGTTTGAGGACCTATATAATCTAAACCTATGGCTTTGTGACTTTTAGTCTCTATATTTGGGAAGATAAAATTATTCTGAAATAGAGTTTTATAAAGTCAAAAAGCCACTGAATTAAAGAAATCTGAATTCAGGTGAGTCATTTGGGCTTGTTCTTTTGTTTCATTTTTATAAGTGCCATTTTAAAAGAGCAAGGTAAGAGCGATTTACCTTTTGTTTTTATTTTTTGTATTTTAATAATAAGCTATAAAAATGGGTGCATCTAGTTAAGGAGTCTATTTAAGTAGTTAGACTATCTGTTCTCTTTTTATGTACTTAGTCTTGAACTAAGCAAATCTGTAGTGTTATTTAGTTGTTTAGTTCTCTAAACAGAATGGGAAATAGCAGAGTCTAAAAATCTTCTTATTTAAAATCCATTTCATTCCTTTGTGTAGAAGGAAGCTTTTACCACAAATGGGTGGAGAAGATTATTCTCAAGTGTGATTAGGGCATTTCAGAAGAAACTCATTTCTAAATTTTATTGTCAAATTATCTCCTGGTCTTTCAAACTTTATCTAAAGAATTTCATATTCGTTCATTTGAGCAAAGAACATGACCTTTAAGTGATAGTCATCTCATAGTAAATTTTCCTTGTAAGAAAGTCTGATATGAAGAAAACGCATTTTATAAGGCTGCACATTTGCTTTGAAGGCAACATGTTTGAAATCATTCTTACTACTGTTTGCCTTAAAATCCTTCTCAAATTTAAATTTTCTTTGCAATGGAAAAGTTCATTAGGCTATTACTTACTGAAGCTTATTCCTCAGCCTAGAAAATGAAGATGGTTAGGATGTAATGTACAGCATGGTGACTATAGTTAATAATATTGTATTGCATAGTCAAAAGTTGCTAAGAGAATAGATCTTAAAAGTTCTCATCACAAGAAAAATAATTTCTAACTATATATTGTGATAGATGTCAATTTGGCTTACTGTGGTGATCATTTCACAATATATACAGGTATTGAATCATTATGTTTTACACCTGAAACTAATATAATGTTATATATTTAAAAAAAAAAACTAAACACAAATGAAAGGAGAGAAAGTATAGGAAAGAGGGCTTGATCGTAAGATTTGAACTTGAAGTACTGGGGTAGGTAACGAGAATAAAACAGGCTCAGTTAGAATTGAGAAGTTTCCAATTTGTCCTTGACTTCTGGAATATTTTTATGTTCATTTGTTTCAAATGAATAACATGCTCTTTTTTTCTTCTTCTTCTTGCTTTACGTCTCCAAAAAGTTCAACTATCACAAAGAAAAAGCCCTTATCTGTGCAGACAGACTATCACATCATTGGACTAAAGTTCACTGTAAGCAATGAGTTCTAGAATGTGGAAGACACAGGGCAAACCACTGCCCTCGAGACTGGACAAAGTGACAGGAGAATACAGGGAGTCAGAGCTCACCAGAACAGACTTGCTAGTGGAAACAACCACAAGAACCAGAGTCCTGGTAGGAAAACTTGAACTGTGATTAGTGAATTCCTGGATGCTTGGTGTAGACACATCTGAATTTAAAACTCCACGGAGAACTGGTCATGGAGAGGGGGGCCTGTAATATTGTGAGTTTTATCTCCAGGAGCTACCAGGTTCCCACAGTAAATATCAGACAAAAACTCCTGCAGGCTTCCAACAGATGGAGAGGAAACAAACCATTCTGAAGCATGCCTCAGCACTCCGTTCTTAACATGGCCTGCTCTCAGGAGAACCTGGTTACCCAGAGCCTAACTTGCTGGGGTGTTATCAAAGCCTAACTGATGCAGGGAGACCCCGATCCCAGCCCAGTCTAGCCATCCTGTCACATACAATGGGGGTGAAAAATCTGAGAAACACCTCTGATGTTCACAGTCGAGGAGGCGTAGGCGCACCAGAAGGCTGAGACCTGATTCCAGGACTAACGAAGGCCTACTCTCTCCTTCACTTCAGCACCACATCACTACAGATCTTTTCACAGCAGTGCCTTTTAGCCAATACTTCAGGTTCAGCTATTAAGAAAAAAATTACAAGGCATACCAAAAGGCAACAAAACACAATTTGAAGAGACAGAGAAAGCATCAAAACTGGATGGGGCAGGGATGTCAAAATGATCAGATTGGGAATTTAAAACAACTATAATATCTTAAGGATTTTAATGGATACAATAGTCAGCGTATAAGAAGAGATGGATAATGTCAGCAGAGTGATGAAATTCTAATGAAGAATCAAAAGAGGACTATTCTAGATAAAGAACATTATAACAGAAGTAAGATTGCCTTTGATGGACTTTTTAGTAGACTGAATATGGCTGAATCTCTGAGTTAGAAGATATATCAACTGAATCCTTGAAAACTAAAAATCAAAGAGAAAAATAATAATAATAAAAAAAGAACAGAATATCTATGATCTGTGGAACCACTACCAAAGGTATAACATACATATAATAAGACCAGAAGGGGAAGAGAGAAACGAAGGACAAGAAGAAATATTTGAAACAACAATGACTGAGAATTCCCATATTAGATGCAATACCACAGATCCAGGAAACTTAGAGAACACCAAACTGGGTATATGCTAAAAAAGATAAAAAAATAAAAATAAAAAGGAACAAAAGAAATTATACGTAGGCTTATCATTTCAAATTATAGAAAATTAAAAATAAAGACTAAAAACTGACAGAAGCCAGAGAAAAGAAATACTTTACTTATAAAAGAAAAAGATAAGAATTACATCTGATATCTCCTGAGAAAACATGCAAGCTAGAAGAGAGTAGCATGAAATAAAGTGTTGAGAGAAAAAAATCACCAACCTACATTTCTGCATCCTGTGAAATTATTATTAAAAAGTAAAGAAGAAAAAAAATTTGTCATTTATTGTCAGTAGACCTGCCTTTGAAAAAGTTTTAAAGAAGTTCTTTAGACAAAAGTGAAACAACATATATATATATACAACTCACATCTTCGTAAGAAAGAGGAAGCATTGAAGAACTAAGTGAAGACAACATTTTTTTTAAAAATTATTTTTCTAATTCTTAATCTAATGTTAATGTTTAATATAATATCCATATTGTATTGATTATGTATACTTATATATATTATGTATATATATATATGTTTATTTATGCTTATATATAGTGAAAGATATGACAGCAAGGATATAAGCAGAGGGAGGAATTAGAATTATTTTATTATAAATTAGTCATACTATCTGTGAAATGGTATAATGTTAATTTGAAATAGACTTGGATTAGCTATAAATGTGTATTACAAAATCTAGGGCACCACTACAAATAATTCTTAAAATTTTTTTAAGTATAACCCATGCCTTCAGTTGAGAAAATAGAATCACACAAACCTCAGTTAAAACCACAGTCAGAAAAAAAGTAGAACCAAAAATAGAACAAAGAACAAGGGCAATGAATAGAAAATAGTTAAAACATGGTAAATATTAATCCCAGAATATTAATAATCACTTTTAATGTCTGTGGTCTAACTGTACCAATCAAAAAACAGAGATTGTCAGAGTGGAAACTCACTTTTATATAAAGGCACGCATAGCTTAAAACTAAACGGAGAGAGAAAAGTACTTATGCTAACATTTCCTTTCTGAGAAATGGAAACCCTAAAACAAAATCAAAGAGAAAGACTGATGCAGATTTGAAGAAATTTTCATGTTAGATTGAGAGATAAAATTTTATAGAATGTTGTTCCAAAATTTAAAATTGTGAGATAGTAAGATTCATGTAGCATAAATAAGTACTTAGGAAATATAAATGAATAGAATTACAACCATCAAATTTCTCTTGAGAGGAACAATTTAATATAGGAAGTACACAGTAAGTAAAATCTAGTGCTGAGTTTGGCAGAGAAGAGGGGAGAGAACATTCCATATTGGAAGATTGTCGCAACGGAAAGTTACATTGACTCTCATCAGAAAGACAACAAATTTTTCCAATAAATGATGAGCCACTGCTGGTTTTTGAGCAAGTATGTGTCATTTTCAACATGTTTTCCATGAAAACATAATTTGAGGGTGTATATAAGACAGGCTGTGAAGAATCTTAGGAAGGATGGAGATACAAGTAGGAAAAACAAACTTAAAGCTATTGTAGCAGGTAGCCATGTGTACTTGAGAGCATACACCCACCAGGCTGTTGGTAGAGAAACATGAGTCAAATCTTTCTTTAGCAATTTCTTACCTGTATAGATACTTTCTGAAGTACCCATGGATTGCAGCTTCAGTTCTCATTAAAATTTTCAATGAATATTGTCTTATGGGAGTGACATAAGAAGTCAATTTTTAATGTTTTAAAATGCAATATATTTCCAAGAAAGATAACCCAAGAGTACAGCTTTGCATGCCATTCACGGGTGAAAGAAACATGTGATAGGTCTGGCAGTTGTTCAGTAGGACTAATTACTTTCAACTGACCTTTCAAGACATGACAATACCTAAGAAGTCAATTTCACTTCACCAGATAAAGCTTCTGCATATATGTGTTTGACTGAAAGCTTTTGCTTACATGTATTTACAGATATCATTTTTAGAGAAGAATGATCAAACTGCCAAAACTGATCTTTAACTAAATGTTATTCGTGTGCGGAAAGGTGAATGTAATCACTGAGGCATGTGGAACAATGTGAAAATCTTGAGACAAGTTAAGAAAACATATTTGTTGGCAGTATAAAATTCAAGGTTTATAAAGTGATCAAGAGCCTGGAAACAGATTTGTCTCTAAAATTAGAATCCAGAAATGAAAGTCAGAGGTGAGCTGATAACAAGCTCATTTTCTGATATCTGAAACCTTTCTGATAATAGTTTTATAAATTTTTTGTTAACACTTTTGGGCCATTACTAGTCATTCATCCTTTTCTCAACAAATAATCTCTCTGAATAATAATAGTTTTCCAGGGAGATGTGATGTGCCAGGAATGAGGAAGCAGAAGATTTTAGCTGATCTAAAGTTCCCACTGAACTGAAACCTGCCTATTCAGATTTGTGCTTCATTCTAAGATAATGAGAAAAAGTATCTAGATGCTTCTTATGTTAAAATAATAAAACTGGTAAAACTGCACATTCACTTCTTCCTCCCTGTGGCTTTAAATAAGCTGCATCATCAGTGTGTTGACACATTGTCAGTACTTTGCTATTGACACTGATATGAGAGCTTTAGTGTCATGTTAGCTGCTTCTGGCTTTCTCATCAGTTCTTCTTTGTATTAGTTTATATGCCACTGGCAGGTTCATTGGTTTGAGTAGAAATACTTTCATGGGAAAGAGTTCAGCTCCCTTGGTGTCTCTGGCAGGAAAGAAAGAACTCATGATCCTCATCCACAGAATTTCCTCATCCACAGAATTATCCCTTAATATTCTGAATCTGAAAATTCCTGCTTCTGCTCCAGTTTCATCAGATTTGCATGTGGGGGATGGTGCTTCTGTATTTTTCCCTTTGCTCATGTAGAAGCACACGTGGTTTGTTTCCTCCTGTGCCAAGGCTTCCATTTCCCCTCACTCCCAACTTCACTATGCATAGCCTCACCACACAACCAGTGAGAGCTCACATCCCAGACGGGGTTGTGATAGGGCAGAGAAAACTGTCGCAGATGAATCATAGCGATTTCCCATCCTTGTTTTATATGGTAATAATATAAGCAAGAAGCAGAAGAATTTTCAAGATGATAGGCTGTTACTGCTCCAGAAATTTCTCTGAGATATCCTTAAATTGTGTACTGTGCTTTCAAAGACAGACAAATGTGTAGTATGTTTTAGAAATTTGTCTTATAAAATACATTTTTAATGTTTAATTTACTTCTTACTGAAGTACACTCTACTTATCTAGAGAACAGTCACAAATAAAATGGCTTATTCTCCACAGTGAAGAATAAATGAAGCATAATATACACAGGTATCTATCAACACATACTCTAAATAAATATGAGGAAAAGAAGGAAAAATAGCAGGAATGTCCATTTTTGCTTATCCTGCTAGATAGAGTCTAGCAGAAGAGACAATACCTTATTCCTGTCTACAGCCTGGTGGAACACAGCTCTGGAGCATTCTCATGCCCACTCTGCTCACATTTGAACTTGGAGATCTTAGGAAGAGAGCCTTTTCTCATTCACTTTTTTTGATTAGTCAAGGGCCTGCTTCTGCCTCTGAAAGAAATCTGTCTCTGAAACTCTGTAATACGTTGCCTGGGTTTCATAATCAGCTGTGACTTCTCTAGCTAGTGCACTTCAGATTATGCTGGGACAATGTACTAAGTCAAATAATAATAAGGTAATACAATAGTACTATAAGTAGCTAAAATTTGGCAGCAAAGAGAAAGGTTTGGCTCCAACATCTGTGATTAGTTGTACAAGCAACCTGACACCTATTTATTCATTCTGATATTTCTAAAAGATATTGCACTTTATTAAAACATTGAAAGAGATTAAAAGTGAACTGCATTTTAAAACAGAATGTAATTTAAGAGAGATATTTGCGATGGTTATTTTGTTATTTTGACCCATTTCCATCTAAGGAAATATTATGCAAATCTGTCTCATTTTAAGACAAATCTCAGTGAAATTATTGAAGACATACATGGGGATGATGCTGCCTATAAGGGTTTTGTTAGTGCATTTTTTATGGTCAGGTAGTAGTTATTTTCTGCAAATGTAAAAGATTGCTTAATTAATGTAGTTTACTCCAAATTTTAAATATATCTATACTTATCACTTTATCTGAAAGTGTTCCTTTCACTGACTAGATCCCCAAAATGTGGCTTTAGAAATTAACCATTAAGACGAACACAACATGTCTGCTGTGATTTGCTATATCAGATTGCAATTGTAAAGCCAATTAAATCAAAGAAAGGCAATGTATGTCTAAGATAGGAACTTTTGGAGTGGCTAAGTACCAATTAACGTGAGAGGTAAAATGTAAGCATGGACTTTATTTGAACTCCTCTGAAGGGAAGTGGCCAAGTCTGGCATACTCCCGTCTTGTTGGAGTTAACACTCATGAGTGAGGTTTGTCTTTTCCCCAGTCCAGGGTTAAAAAAATTCATCATCTGAATGCCACTTTTTCTGGATAATTTCTTTAATCCAGATTTTGGTTGTTTTCATTTTAAAGATTTTATTAAAATGTTAATATTTCAAACTATGGTGTTTTTCATCTTTAAGTGAGTTTTAATAATTTACCATGTATTTAACTCATAGTAATATTGCATTCTAGTTTTCTAATTGTGTAGGTTTATGAAACAATGAGTACATCTTTTAACCTAGGGATATGAAAAAGTGGCACTAGGTATACTTTATGTAAGTACAGGATCAGATATTTAAGTTCATTGTACTTTTAACATTAATATTTCTTTAGACCAGATGAAACATTTAGTTGTTCTCTTTTCAAGGTGATATACATGTGTAAATTATGGGATGTTGGATGCATCTGACAGTGCAATTCAATTTTATTTTGTATGATTAAAAACCATTCTTCCAAGCTGATAAGCCTAAAGAAAAATTAATGATAATTTTGTTAATCTCTTCTGATCTTTTTTTCTATTTTAAATAGAAAAATTTTACTCTCAATCTCTATTTCCATTTAATGTTATTTTTAACCTCAACCGTTAACTATCTGAAAACAAAAGATATTTATTTATATATTAGGTTTATTTTTATCTATATAGTTACAAAATTGTTTTTTATTTAAAGACTGAGATTAAGTAAACTGAGTCAGATAATAATTTGTCCTCCATATCTGGAGTAATGGTACAGTGTAAAAGTCATTAAATAAATCTAATGCAAATGGAGAATATTTTAAACTAAATATTAAAAACTTCAAACTACATAAAAAATTTGAAATGCAGTTTTATCCAAAAAAATGAAAGTAAACACTATAAACATGCTTTTCACTCATTTTACATATAAAAATTAAGCTATAATAGTAGTTAAGTGATGATCATTAGAATAAATAAAAAATGGATCAAAAAATTGATTCATTTATAACATAATTTTTATGGGTAGATTTGTGTTCCCCCAATAGATATGTTGAAGTCTTAGCCCCCAGTATCTCAGAATGTTTCCTTATGGTGCAAATAGGGTCATTGCAGATATTATTAGCTAAGATGAGGCCATACTGGAGTAGGGTGAGCCCAAATTAAAGTTGTTATAAAAAGGATTAGTCCCAGATGCAAATCAAGAAAGCCACACAATGACAGATGCAGACATTGGAGCACCACCATGTCTTAAGAAAATCTATATGATTTCATTACCATGTGTGAAAAAAGATCAATATGATTTAGCCCTGAATACTTTTCTATTCGTATTTTCTACCATTCTTCTCTTTGTCACTCCATTTAGGTATATCCTTTTTACTATCTTTGAATCATATAAAGCATGGTCCACTTCAGTGCCTTTGCAGATAGTCTTTGCTCTAATCATATCCCTATAGAAATATCAACTCTTTAAAAAGCCTGACCATTCTCATTAATACAGCGCTTTTCATCTCTCACTATCCCCTTGTTTATTTGTTTATTGCCTATTTTCTCCACTGTTTCTCCACTGAGTGCTGAATTTTGTTTTTAGTATAATGTTGTCCCTGGAACTTACAGTAGTGTCTGTTACTTAGTTGCTTTTCATTGATTATTTAAGGAAGAAAAAAAAATCTCTGCATAGATCATCTAAGTAGGAATTTCTTTCCTGAAATATTTCAAATTGACCTGACAAGAAGTTAGTATGGAATACAAAGTTTGCAATGTAGAGCATTATAGACGGTAGAAAACAAAATATTTTAATTCTCACAATTCAATTGGGATGTGGAGCATGTGACCTGATTCTGTCAGAAAAAGAATTTGAAGACTGTTACTAGGGAATTTTTCCTAACTGATTAAATTTTGTTTATTCTAAGAATACATTATTTATTGCTTCTTTTTCTGCCCCTTTTTTTCTGATCTGAATATCACTGTAGCAGCTCTCATTTTGGGAGCATGAGGGAAATTTTAAGTGAATTGCAGTCCTGACACTGTTTAATCTGCTGAACCAACCCCTAAAACTTTATACCAGTAGACTTCTTATAATATGAGAAAAATAATGCCATACTTGTTTAAACTACTGTGATATAGTTTTTGTTTACTTACCTTTAATATCAATCACAACTGGTAAGGCAAGATCGATTCTTTGCTCAGGTCCTTCTTCTGTTTGAGCTACTAAATATGTCTCTAGAAAAATTAATTTCCATACTCAATTTTCTGAACCTTTATTTACCTACATCTCTTGTTAAATTCATAAATTATCTCTATCTTTCCACAGCCAATAATCAATTTTCAGTATTTATCTTAACTTACATCTCAGCAGCCTTTAGCAATGTTATTTCTTTCTTGCTGAAATGCATATTGATTTGGCTTTTTCATATCTTAACTTCTAATTAACTAGCTATTCTTTTATAGTGCCCTTTGCTGAATTCACTTACCAAGCTCACAATGTTTGAGAGCCCCAAAACTTGACCATCCATTTTTTTTTTTATCTGTGGTCTCTCCCTTGGTATCCTCTTTGGCTCTCATGCTTTTAAATACTATAAGCTGATGATTGCAAATTTATATCTTCAGACCTTGCCCTTAGCCTCTAGGTCTCTAGGTTCACATAATTGGCTTCCCACTGAGCATCTTGACTTGGATGTCTCAATAGCTTTGTCACCGCTGGAGCTGGATCAAAGTTCGGTGTCACCCCAATGGCAAGGGACAGAGAGAGTTATAATATGGTGCAGAAGTGTGGATAGCATTTTTTCTCAGTTCTTCCTCATCGACGCAGCAAAGAATCACAGGTCAGTGAGATTTAGAAAAGATTAAAAGTATATTTTAGGAAGACAAAAAATGCCCCAAGGACGTACATGGTCCCAGTGAAGAGCCGTAACAGAGAACTGTAACCACAATAAACAACACAAAGGGACCACTAAAAGGGCAAAAAGACCACACAAAAGCCCCAACAGAGCAAAAAGGACCCATAAGTGGGAATGTCTGCATTATATCTGGGCTGTGATGGGTAGTTCCAAAGGCACTCCCAGGTGATTGGCAAGTAGGTCATTTTAATTGAAACCTGGCTCCTATATGATTCTTTGCATAGTGCACATGTGCATATCAGAATTGTACTACCTTTGGAATGTTCTTTTGGGGGTCTCTAGGCTGGACCCTATTCCTTTGTTCCCTTTGATGCTCATGTCTGACTAGCTACCTAATAGCTTCTTCAAATTAGAAAAAAATATTTTAATTTCACCTTTCACCCATGTCTCATTGTTTTGGTCTTCCATATGTTATAAAATGATGGTATTATTACACATCTGCACTAATGTAAAACTTGTCTGTCATAAGAGGTAAGCTCTTCTTTTTCTCAATTTCATTTTTGTATCATTAAATTGTCATGTCCTATACTTCTCATTATTTCTGTTACTGACATTTCAGTTCAAGCCATCACCTTTCATCTGAGCAAGTCAAAATGACTTTTAAATTCATTCTTGCCTTCCACAGCCCATTCTCTACACAGAAACCATAGATAAAGCAGATTAAAAGATTAACCAGGGCATTTCTCTTTCTCTGCTCAAAATCCTCCACTGAGAATTTACCACGATAAATTTACCATGATAGCCACATACTCTTACATAGTACAACATGCCTTGTATGGTATGCAACTTGCCCAGTTTCTGTCATATCTGTTACCACTCTTAACCTCACACCACACCAGCCATACAAACAAATTGGCTTGATGTTCTTAGAATACTTAATTTTAAAAATACACACACACACACACACACACAGAGTTTTAAGGCCATTTACTTGTCCTCTCAACCTGAGAAAATCATGCCACAAATTCTTTCCACCTGACATTTTAATTTAGTTTTCTCTTCAAAAGTCAGCTTCTCAGAAAGGATTTATGACTTCCCTTAACTGAAATAATAACCTCTGGGGTCCTAATACTTGTGATTGGCATCTGAAGTAAGGTGGCAGCTCTTGTGGGACTGAGCCCTTAACCCATGGAATCTGACACTCTGGGTGGATAGTGTTAGAGCTGAGTTAAATGGTGGGACTCCCAAATTCCTTGTGGGAAAGAGTGCCACACATTTGGTGACTAGAATGTCAGAAATGGTGTGTTTGTTTTGCATGTTTTGTTTGAGTAGTAAGGGAGACACAGGAGAGAACTATAGGAGGTGGAAAACTATTTTTTTTCCTACTCAGAAATATTGTTTTTTTTTTCCTCCAATACACTATGTAACTTGAGCAATACAATAGAGACAACTAAATTTTATTTGGATTCAAAGATAAGTATACACGTTAAAGAAAAATGATGTTATTTATTGAAATAACAAGGTTAAGGACTTAGAAGGGTTCGAAAGGCCAGTTGGAAGATAATTTCTGGATGAAAACTCATAGCTTTAGTCCCTTTTCTTTGGTAAAAGTTCTCACAAAAGCACAAAGACTGATGATTTGTGTGCAGTTTGCTATTTCTTGTGTTTGTGTGTGAGAATTTACAAATTCCTTTCACATACATGATCTCTTAATAACCTGTGAGAAAGGTGGTTTTACCACCCCACCATCATATTTGTCTGAAGAGAATCAGAAAGACTAATCCAATAGGTGGAGCATTCATTCCTAGCTGCTCTGGAGTACAGTCCAAGTGTTACCGGAGAGTGGGGATCCTCTCTCGGTGCATTGTCCAGTTTCTTGATGTCTCGAACAAAGAACTGAGCAAGAAATACAATAGAAAAGAAAAGCTTTTTGAGAAGGGAAATTATACTTCCAGACATGGAAACTGAGCTAGAGAAGCATGCCTCAAAAGGCCTGGTAACAAAGCCTTTGAGGCTTTTATCCCTATTTACTGTGGGTGGTTACTTTATTCTTACACGAGTGGGCTGCCTTGATTGACAACTAAGATTGACAGGACTCAGTGATTCATCATTTGCTTTCTGTGCATGTTCTTTCCCAGAATTCAGTCTGTTATAATGGTATTAATTAACTTCTGGGCAATGTATCATATTATAATGATGGTATAATGGAGCTCAGGTGAGTTGAAGGTCATTAGGTTTTCATTGTGCAGGAGCCAGTGACTGGCTTAAACTGGTATCTAATTCTCTGCCTTCTTGTTTCTTTGTATGAATTACAAAATATGCCTTCTGGTTTGCTTAATTGTGGGCGGATTAGGGTGGACCCCTTTTAGGATAGGATGACCTCAGTGTCTTTGCAGGCAGACCCAAAACCCCCTAACTAACTTTTCTGCTTAACTCTTTTCTAAGAGCCACAAACTTCTTATTAGTATGGATGCTGAGGGATGGAAGGTCTCTTCTTCTGTATCTGCTTCCTGCTGAGAAGAGCTGTTGTCACTGCCTACTGGGGGTTCAGGAGAGCTCTTTCTCTTCCTTCCTCAGTCAGGGTGGAGTCTTCGATTTCCTGCTAAGTGCCACCTCAGTCCCTAGACAAGGAAAAGAAAATACAAGCTTATTATTTAAATCATATATCTATTTCTATTATTGATTTGCCTATTAAGTGAGTAAAGAGAAACAGGCTTGGTTAATATATTTCTTAAAGAGTACTAAAGAAAACCTTTGGCCTAAAGTCCCCTCCCCTCTCAGATTCTAAGGGCCTTGTCTGGCCTAACTATTTCTGCTAACAATGGACGAATGACCTTTATCAATAGCCAGAGGATCTGAGTCACCAGTTTCAGGGCAATTATCAGGATTTGAGGGAAAGGGCCTTTTTCCCAAAGAAAGGAAGAAAACTCAACTAGGTTTACTAAAAAGATTAAAAATTCTGCAAGAGATGTCCCTTTTCATTTCCTGCTATAAGAGTAAGAATTTAAAAGTGGTGTCCCATATCACAAGCATGCTGACAGTAGCTACACACAGGACAATGACCTCCATTTTATTTACTTTTCTAGATAGTTCTGGTGCCTGAAACAAATTACTGTCAAAAAGCATTGATTACATAAATGAAATTGATAAGATGCTTTATTTCCTTGTTTTGTACTAAAGGAAACTGGTCTGTAAAGGTTACTCACACAGGCTGAAGAACAAACGGTTGGACAGGGCTAGAACTGATATTTGGCTACCTTCAAATGCAACTCTTCATATCAATTCTGTGTTGCTGCTTCTCAGAATGTGTGTGTGTGTGTGTGTGTGTGTGTGTGTGTGTGTGTGTGTGTGTGTGTGTGTCTGTGTGTCTGTGTGTCTGTGTGTGTCTGTGTGTGTCTGTGTGTGTTGGGGAGGATGATAAAAAGAGAAAATGGCTAACAAAGCCCCAAGAAAACAAAGTAAAGGTGATGTATTCAGTCCTTTCAAAATAACCCAAATGGTAATGTCTTCATTTGGTCTCAGCTTGAAAATCCAGTATGGCTTTTACAAACCAATTTCCTACACTACATTGGCAATCAAATACTTAGCTATAGCATGCTGTGAATCCAAATGGGCACATCTAAACTAAAATGGCATGCATTTTAACATTATTTTACCCAACAAGTCTCTCTTCAGAATCAGAGTAAACCAGGATTTTATTGAACAGAGAGCTTGCACGAAAGTGATATGTTGAAAGCCTTTTTTTATTTTCTTTTTTGAAGTAGATTTTGCAGTACTTAAAATGCCCTCTGTTTTATACTGAAAGTAATATAAATTCACATCCATTCAATATAAATAATATTAAGGTTTATTACTCTTTTAAGAAAAAGATAGTCTGTAGTTTCATGCAGCGATCACATCTGCAATCACCAAGCAAATCTATTTCTCCGTACATCTCTATTGAAAGTGTGGAGATTTTTAGATTTTTCTATCAGAACCATCTTGTTGGAATTATAGTTTATCCACAAAGTCCTACCACTGACAGGTAGATAAGTACAAACTGCAGAGCACAATTAGATATCAACAATTATGATTTCTGAACGATTTGTATATTCTTAGAGTAATTTTTGCTATTATGCCATGAATATCAGTCATTTATTTTCAGCACAAAATTACAAAAAGTTATTTAATGAGACTATAGAAAAACATCAAACTAATTCCAGTTTATTCCATTTATTTTACATACATAAATGTGCTCAGTTTAGTGAAGCATTTAGGGTCACTCCAAAAATACCAATGAGCTTTTAAAAAGGACTAATAAAGCAAACAGAGTTCAGATTTTAAAAGAAAGTAGAAAACACCAAAATATAAGTAATTATGCCTACAACAGTTTTTTTTTTAAAGAATTTACTAATGCAAAATTGAATTTAAAAAATACACGAAAACCAGCAATGGAACAGTCGTATATGTAAGTATGATATCTTAATGTAATCAAGCCGACATCTGTTTGCAATTCCCAAATATTCTAGCTTTTTTTTACTCATTTCCCCTCAACCAACCTGTGAACACATTCTAGGGGGTTATATTTCTACTAATTATCCCTTGTTCTAATTTGTTTCCTTTTTTTTTTTATACCACTGGTTTTCTACACTTGTGACTAATCTCTTAGCCCTGCACCAACACAAATCTGGACACACAACTTTTGTATTTAATATTTCAGATCAGTAATCAGTATGAGTCAATTGATGCTTTGCAGAGTTCTAAGAGAAGATCGGAGGTAACAGTGAAGATTGTGCCCCAGGAACCCAGAACAGCAGAGCACAGAGATGCAACAAAGAAATCAGAACTGAATATTGGAAATAATTTTTTTTAATATTCTCTAATGACTTCCACATTTATAATTTGTCACTCTCTAGAATTATGTCTCTTTTAAAAAGAAGCAAACATTATTACATGTTCCTTTGTATGCTAAACTCACTTTGATGAAAAATTGTCACAATGATTAATTAATTTTGTTCTTTGTGGTTGTAGGAATGTATATGGATATTTTCATATTTCTATAAAAATTCAATTTAAGATCTAACCTCAAGTATTAAAAATTTCCTAAAGTTTGTATCAAAGTGATATTTTATGAGCATTATGCTGTCTGAAAATTTTGTAATATTATTTGTAGCATGTGATACAATTTAGTTTAATTAAAGAATTGGGCACCTCTTTGATGTTTTTACTACTTCATAATTAAATCTTTAGCCACGTTTATATCCTCTTACAAAACAATTAAGTACTTGGCATTACCATGATTTTGTATTGATGCAGGACAGGCCAAATTCTCTGGAGTCGGGGGAGACAAGCCCTACATGGAGAGAAGAGGGTCCTTTGGCAAAGAGTGCAGAAAGAATTCAACACATGCCAAAGTTATGGTCAAAAGGAACGTTTACTAAAGAAGGGGAAAAGCAAATACGAGAGAAAGAAAAGACAAAAATCTAAGACAAGGAAAAAAGCCCATAGTGTCAAAGGATCCAGTTTATCTATCATTCTTTCATTCCTGTGAGTTTTATAGTTTAAAGACTGTTCTCCCATTTCCTTTGATATGGACATACAGTGAGAGAGGAAGGGGGATGGTATGTAGCCTGAAAGGCCTGCTGGCAGTGCCCACTCTTTAAGACATGGGTTCCCTATAGTTTTGGCCATAGGGAATGAAGAATTTTTATTTGTGTCGGGCAGCCGCTTAAAGACTCTGTTTTTCCAGTTTCCTCTTCATAGGTGTGGGGAATGGGTTGTTAGCAATCCCAGCAGAAATCTTCCTTTGTGCCTCTGGTGTCCTGGCTGCAGGGCTGATCAGCATATTGCACTCTCTGAATGTAGACTGATTTAATATTTTAATTCTCTTGCCTCCTACCTACATTAGTATCACTAAAGTTATTTTTCCACTGGAATATGAGACTAAATAGAGAGTGGATTATTTTGTCATAACCATAAAGATGCACTACGAGTTTGAGAGACTTTAACCTAGACCGTGTATTTAATGCATTCAGTTACCATTTGGCCAAATCCTCTAATTCTTTGACTGTTTTGTTTCCTCATTTGCCAGAGAAAGTGGCAACCTGGGGTCAACTCTAAGAAAATATCCGAATACTTTTGATGCTTTGCCCAAGATCTAGTATAATAAATTTAACTATCCATGAATGGATTTCCTCTTCAAATTCAATGTACTCAAAGCAGAACTCAAAGTCTTTCCCCCAAATTATTTTTTTTTGTATTTCCTATTATAGTCACTGAATATAGTCACCTGAGAATTATATTATATCATGCTCTTTTTTCCTATCTTCCAGTTGTCACCATTGGGGCTGATCTGACTTCACTGTGGCCCCAGGAATGGAGAAAGAGAGGGATAATGATGGCACAGACATGTAGTTGGCTTTTTCCCTCATTTCTTCCTCAAATGACTGCAGTGAACAATCACAGTGCCTTGAGATTTAATAGTTTTATTAAAAGTATATTTTAGAAAGACATATTATGACCCAAGGAGGCACATCGGTCCAGCACTGCTACCAACATAAAGGGGCCTAAATGGCTACAAAAGGACAAAAAGGCCACCAAAGGCCACCAAAATGAGAGAGAGCCCAGAAGGACAAAAAAAAGCCCAGAAGTGGGCAAGTCTGCCTTATCTTTGAGCTGAGATGGGTGGATCCAAAGGCTTTCCTAGGTGACTGGCAAGTGAGATCATCTTGAGTGACATCTGATTGACACTAGGCAATAACTTTGCCTAGTGTGGATGTGCATATCCAGACTCCTACTACCATTAGGATTTACTTTGGGTGATCTCCAGGCTGAGTTCCTATTCCTTTGTTCTCCCTGGTCACTCATGTCTGACTAGTTATCTAACACAGTTGTTTTCCAATAGGAAAATTATATATTTCCAAATTGGAATGATCACCTTTCTCATCTAATATGCACCTGTTCATGTCCTTATCGTCTGTGATTTCTATTAATATGAAATGACATTAAATTTGTTTTCTTTCCTTCAGTTGTTTTGCTCTCAGTATATTTCTAGGTGTCCAAGCTGGTCATGCTGCTGCCCTCGTTGAAGAAGTATGTGATCTGATGGAGGTTGGGGAGTGGATCCATACAGTTTAACACCATGTAAAATAAATGTGCTATCAGAAAATATCAGACAAAATGTTAGGTTATTTCAGTGTAACGGGGGGGATAATCACCATTTTGAGGAGACTAGAATTGTTTCATGGAGAAATGGCAAATGAGATAAGACTTCAAGGGTAAGAGGGCTCTTACCAAACACTGCTGAAGGATGGGGAGGTACATCATTGCAAGGTGATTAGGTGTGAAGGAACAGGGTATATTTGATAAATAGTAAACTTTTGGCATAGAATATAATCTTAGATTTAGTAAGAGAAAATGTTGGAAAGATAGGTTGAAAATGTAGAACATTTTAAGTGATAGACTTGCATGTGCAAATGGGCCACTGTTCTTTACTCAGAATTTTGATGACTCTTGAAAGCTTTTAAAGGTGGTGTTTTTGAATCTTTAGAAGATGTCATCACTAAGCAGTAATGGAGAGCTGTGATGGATCAGGTTGGTAAAGATGCCAGGATATTTGAGAGACAGAGAAATAGGTAGCCACGAAGGAAATCAAGACAGGGAATCGAGTGGCTTTCTTGGCTGGCAGAAATGCACAGTGGCGTCAAGCAAATACACGTCTAGGAAAGCATCAAGGAATCTGACGGTGAGCTTTTGGATTTCAGTCATGGGGAACTGAGAGGTTCAAGAGAACTCCAGCACCTTGGAGGAACTGGTCAGAGTATCAAGACAAAGCCTCTGGCAGGTTCAATGAAGTAGCCTTCCAGTTACTAGGAACTGAGTTTTATGGACTAAAAGATTAAGATTCCAGGGTTATTCGAAGGCAGGAACACTCATTCATTCATGTACTACTGTTCATTGCTATTTTCACTACAGCTGCAGAGAAGTTAAGCAGTGGGAACGAGAAAGTATATATGTGGCATTCTCATTGTTTCATGTTGCTGCTCGGCACTCTACAAATTGTGACAACAGTTATAACTTGGCAGCATTTCCAATGGCACATGTCACCATAGCACATTTTATTTATTTTGTATACCAGTGCACACTCATAAAGTTAAAAAAGGAGAGTGGACTTCAAATTCTGCATTTTTAAGGCCCAGTGCAGTATGGATTATTTTGTACCAAATTAGATAGAAAATCATTGTTTAATATGCAATGACACTATACCTATGCTTAAAGAATATACACTGATATTAACAAATTAAGCACTCATCATAATATTATCATCTCACACACAAGCAATATTCAAAGACACCAGAAAATTTAACAGTGCATCTCGTCACTATAGAATTTCTTCACAAAAATTAAAATGTGCGACAACAAAAATAAGTTTCCAGTTGTCTTACTAATTAGCCAAACAATAAAATCCACTTACCCATGGTAAGATTATTAAATCATATTTTGTTGCAGCAGCTGAGGAAACATGTTTAGAGAAAACAAATCTGCTTAAGATGGTTGGCCTTCAGCAAGAATAGTTGCACAAAGAGTTGCATTGGAAGCAACACCAATCATCAATTTGTCTTTTTTACGGTGCATGAATTTGAGTTATTTTTTTCTGCTCTTGATGAGTTTATAGATGTTACTGACACTCCTGAGATTTTGTTTCTTTGATAAGTCCACACCGAGTTTTAAATGACTGAAGTTTTAGCCTCTAAGAATGGTTTGCATTGAGTGGTGTTGAAAGGTAAGGATTTTATTTTTAAGCCGAGAAAGTACTAATTCAGTACAACCTGCAGTGGAATCTGTGTACAACTGATAGTGGCAAATATGGATATGGACCAATTTAAAAGGCTTAATCGTGCAGATTCACAGAACTTTTAAAATCATAAGGTATTTAAAGTTTATGGTTTTCCATTCTGTTATTCATCGGCAGGTACTTTGAGGAAAATATTCGAGTCTATTATGCTTTATTATCAGCATTATGCTTAGTATCAGCGGTGTCAACATTAACCTTCATTCCCTTTCATGGACCTAATCATCCTCTGTTCCGTAAATTTTTATCTGAAATAGAAGCTGGCTATCCTGACTCGTCCTATCAAGCAGCTGTTCAATGACTTCGCAGTGGTAAGTTCTCATTATGAAATTTCGAGTCCAGAGTCTACACTGAAATTCTTCTGGAAGGAAAGAACTGCCCCTACCACTGTTATCAAGTGCTATATAGCACTGAATTAACTTTTGCTTCAGACTTGATAATGGTTTGTAATAAGTTCAGCCTAAAAATAAAAATAGTACTTAAATGAGAAACTTACACTTTGATAAAGCCGTTTTGATGGCAATGAACACTGAATCACAAGTGATGTCAAACTACTTTATACATGCTCTGTCAAAAGTTAAGAACCAGGATCCTCAGTCCCTGAAAAATTTTCATCAGGTAGATTTTCCAAACTCAAACTACATCTCCAGGAGTGTATTTCAAAGTTCAATGTGAGTGCCAAAGAAATGTCATATTTTTAAATTCATTTAGTTATGCAATAGTGGAGTTTCCACCTAGTTTTCCACTGGAAGTACCATTGGCATGAAATGATATGCATAAAGGCACATATCAAGAACAGAATCTAATAGAAGTCTATAAATGCTTTTCAAGATATGAATATGCTCAATTAATAACATTTGGTTGTGGACTGATAGTATTTGGCAGCATATGTGTGAAAAGATATATATATTTAAGGACAATATGTAAAATATTATTAAAAATTAGCATGAAAAGATGAACATTTACAATAGATTTTGATGAATGAGAATACTGTCATTTAATCCCAATGAGGTGAAATGTTATCTTCCCCTCCAAAATGCTATTTTTCTCAGAAGTAGAACTAAGTCATAGAAAATTATACTCCATTATTATTATATTTTTTAAATTCATCAGTAGAAATTTGTGGAGAATTATTTCTCTTTATCAACATAAGTGACTGTGTAATATTGTCTTTTGCACTGCAAAACCAACTAGGTTTAATGTCTAGGCCTTGACAGAGCAAGTTTGCCGAGCTCTGGGTTCGAAGGCAGGATGCTAACAGTTCCAAAAGCAACGTGAATAGATGTGACATATCTCAACAGGTGGAAAATGTCAGGTAGATTTTATTGTTGTTAATCCCTAACAGCCTTGAAGAAACTACAAAGTTCTCATGAAAATGTAATCAGAATGAAAATTTTGCTGATTTACTTGACTCTTAATGCTCCTACTTTGAAAGTGGGGACTCATTTTTTATAGTTACCTGCTTCTAACTTTTTGAATAAAGGATAATATAAAAACAATCACAGATCCCAGCACTGTGCAATGTTACTTTTATTTCAATTCAAAGACCTTGCAATATGTGTAAATGACTTAAAGTTGCTCTTCTCTCTTGCCTTCTAGCTCAAATGCAAATTTCAAAAGAATAGGGACCTCATCTTTCATGTGCAAACCTGTATTCTCAGCACCTACAACAATCCTTGCACAGAGTATCCCTGAAGTATGTTTGTTGAAATGAAAAAACAAAAGGGTAACATTATTAAAAATAAATTAAATAGAAAAATCTATATATCACTATATTATAAAAATGCTCTTTAACTTTCTAACTCAGGTTGTTCCCTGACTGTGTTGAGTTGGGACTCTTAGATTGACAAACTATTTGTTTTGCATTGCTGTTGGGCTTTTGGATGGTTGGTTAAATGCATGTAAATAAGCACTTTGAATAATTTTTCTACAGTGACACTTTCCCAAGCCTTTGTGTGATTTTCTTGTTCCTTCTTTTCTTTCCCATCTTCCCCTTCCTCCTCCTCTTCTGGAACAGATACTGAGTTCACCCTCTCTGAGGTAAAAGAATATGAATTAAAGCCCAGTGTATAAGACAGAAAATCTATGATCAAATCTATTCTAAATCATGGTAGTTAAATATGTTGCTGATAGAGATTTCAAATTATAAGGACAAAAGTTTTAAATAGAATTAAATAATGCTGAAAAATAGTCTCTTTCTTGAAGTCATGTGAAGATATATCTTAGCAGAAGAGACTTGGTCTAAATATAGACAAAAATAAGATTAAAATCTAGAAACATCCCAAATGTTCACTAATCTAGAAGGGATAAACAAAATGCATTAAATTTATATTAAGAAATATTATTCATTAATAAAAAGGTGTGAACTAATATTTTGTTGAGAATTTTTGCATCTAAGTAAATGAAAGATACTGATCTGTACTTTTTCTCTCTCTCCCTCTCTCTTTCTTTTCTTTTTTTTTTTCTTAGTACTATCTTTGGTTTGGTACAAGAGTAATGAAGTCTCATAAAATTATTTGGAAAGTGCCCATCTCCTTTTATTTTTCAGGACACTTTGTGTAAAATTGGTGTTAATTATTTTTTAAATATTTGGCAAATTTCTTCAGTAAAACCATCAAGACTTGGAGACAATTTTATGGGACATTTTTGCTTCCAAATTTGATTTCTTTTATGATTTTGGGAATATTTGGATTATATATTTTACCTTGGTTAAGTTTGGTCGATGGGTAGTTTGTGGTTTTTAAAAAAGTGACACATTTCTTATAAGTTTTCAGCCTTATGGGATGGTATAACAAGCTCACAAAGTGATTTTCAGCTTAATTAGTCTTTATAAAAATGCAAATTAGGATCATAAAAGAATATCACTACATACCCATCAGAATAACTAAAATAGAAAATGCCTATAACACTGAATGATGGTGAGGATGTAGAAAAAAATGGATTATTTGGCACAGCCACAAAAGAATAAAAGTTAGTTTTACAAAGACAGAAAAGATATATTACAAGCTGAGGAAGTCATGTATAAGGACCTAAAATGTGAGAGAGCATTGCACATTTGAGACACAGAGAAAAAGCAGGAAAGACTGACTTAGAAAAAAATAAGTTTCCTGAGATGATACTAGAACATGAAAAAGGAAAGCCAAAATCGTGCATAACCATGCATTATTTGAGGACTTAAAGAGTACAAGGAAGGGATAGAAGGATTCTCAATCAGAAAAATTATAATTATAGATGTGTATATTATTATACATTACTTTTATCTGTTATGTATTATCTATGATATATATTTCATATGCTATGTACATTATTGTATAGTTATTGAGTGTATCAATTATCTATTATTCAACAATTATATTTTGGCTATTATGTTAAAAAAAATCATAAGCAATCAAGAGAGAATACAAAAGAAACAGCAATAGAATGCTAAAATGATCCAAGTGAAAATGAGGGTAGCTGGGCCTCGGATGACAGTTGTTTTGGAAAGGAACTCAATTTAAGAGGTGATGCGTATATTAGATTAATAAAGTTTCATAATTTCATTAGTAGAAACAGAGGGAATGTTGGAAGTTAAGGAGGATCCCTGTGGATTAAAGAGGTTGGGGGAAGAAGAGAGAGAACAGGTTTAGTGCACAGGGTATGGGGTTTGGCTGGACAGAAGGTTAATTTTGTGCATGGCAGTATGAGCTGCCACTTTTAATTTAAGCATGTCAAGTTGGTAATTGTACATATAGGTCTGGGCTTTAGAAAATCCTTTAGAGAAAAAACTCAAGAAAATTCAAAATTAATGACTGATTAGAAGTAAAAAATGTGTTACTGTTATTTAACCATTACCTATTGATGGAAACTCTAGTTGTTTCATTTTTTGCTTTTAAAAATGAGACATAAATTACATTTTACATACATTGTTTTGCAGTTGTGCAGCTATATCTGCCAGCTAAATTCTCAGAAGTAGGATTGCTGAACAAATTTATAAATGCTTTTGTAATTTTGTTAGATATTGTAAAATTACTATCCACATGAAGTTGTACCATTTGAACTCCCACCAACAATGTGTAAGAAAGGCTGCTTCCCACAGACTCACTAAAGGGTACTTTGTCAAATTTTCGGATTTTTATTAATATCCTAGATGAAACAAGGCATTTCAATGTAGTTGCATTTTTCACCTACCTTGTCATGAGTTAGGTTCAGCATCTCTATGTATGTTTGTGTCATTTAGACATCTTTTTATGTGAAATGTTTATTCATGATCTTTGCCCATCCTTCTGTTGGATTGTTGACAAGCCTAAAAATAAGAAAATGGCTTTGGAACGGGTAATGCAGAGAGAATGGAAGAGTTTCAAAGCACATGTTAGAAAAAGCCTAGATTGCCTTAAAGAGATTGTTGGTAGGAATATGAACTACCAGTAATTATTGTTGGTGGGAAACAGTGAAGCTGATGAGGTTTCAGATGAAAATAAGAAACATGTATTGGAAACAAGAGGGAAGGAGATCCTTGTTAAAAATGGCAAGAACTTGACTCTGCAAACACGTGTTAACTTTCAAGAAGAGGGACAAATGACGACACCAAAGACCTTTCAGAGATTGTCAGGGCTGCTACTGCCACCATGGGCGCAGGGCACACAGCTATCTACTCCTCGGTTCCAGAGGGTGAGACCACATCCTTGATTACAATGGCCTGGCTCCTGCCACCCAGGGTCACAGTGGGGCAGGGCTGCTGCCTCAGTGGGTCCAGGGGACAAAGTACGGAGCCAAAGAGTATTATTCTTGAGCCTCAAAGTCGAAAATCTAATAGATCATGTCTTGCTACGATTTGGATTTGCTTAGGATCCACCATTCCTTTCTTCATTCCAGTTTCTCCCTTTTAAAATGGGAGTGTTTGTCTTCTGCTTTTCTAAGCTCCTACTTTGGAAGCAGGTATCTTGTCTGGTTTCACAGGTTCACAGCTGGAGGAATTTTGCCTCAGGTCAAATCACGCCTCACATTTCACCCATACCTGATTCAGATAATTTTTAGAGGCAACTTTGGCCTTGATTATTCCAGAGTTGCTACCAGAATGGATGAAGACTTTTGGGGCTCTTGGGATGGAGGCAAATGTATTTTGTATGTAAGAACATGAAAAAATCTGGGCAGCCAGAAATCAGAGTGTTATGGGCTAAGTTTTGTCTCCTCCAAATTTATATATTAAAGTCCTGATCCCCTTATACCTCAAAATGCGACTATATTTTAAGATAAAGCCTTGAAAGAGGTTACTAAGGTTCAGTGGGGTTGTATGGACCCTCATTTACAGCTATTGATGTTCTTTATCAAAAGAGGGAGAGACGATGGGGGCCTGTGCATAGAGAAGAGGCCACTTCGAGACGCAACGAGAAGCAGCCATACACAAGCCAAGGAGAGAACCCTTGGGAGAAACCAAACTTGCTAGCACCTTGATCTTGGCCTTCTAGGCTCTAGAACTGTGAGGAAATTCTGTTGCTGAAGCCATCTAGTCTGTCGTATTTTGTTGTGGCAACCAGGGCAAACTATACAGCTAAATATTCTCTCTCACTCACTGCACAGAGCAACTTTGGGCCGAGGACACACAGCAAAATTTGCTCTTCTCTGGGTGCAGTGCTGACCTCTTTAATGTTAACAAATTATCTGTGTTCAAGTTCACAGTGTATAGTAAGTCCTCACTTGGAAACTAACTTCAAGTGACACAACACATAAACATATAAACCACTTTATCATAGGCAAATTGATATAGACACAAGTTAGGTTTCTACAGCATATTTCTGCTGGCAAAAACATCACCAAACTTCTAAA
>PVKZ01006788.1:0-30296 GCA_004027375.1 Macroglossus sobrinus | reverse complement strand
TATTTGTTAAGACAAGCGAATAAATACGTGGAGACGATTTCCCTTTATTTCTACTTGATCTGGGGCAGCAGATTAGGCCATATGCTGCTAATCATTTCTACGAGGGGTGGTTTTGTTTGTATGGACTTGATTTCTTTTTTTTTTTTTACGCCTATAACTCCTGGATTTTCTAGGTGGTCTCCCATCCAAGTACTAACCAGGCTCGACCCTGCTTAACTTTCGAGATACATACTTGATTTTTAAAGCGTGGTGTTTTGAGAATCCTTTCTTAGCACACTTATTACAACTATATGCTCATTTGTAGTTATCTCAAAATGTCCAGTGATCTTCAGCATTTCTGGATAATGTTTTTACACGTTTATCTTTTTAGAGTTTTAAGTGCCTAATTTCATCATTTGCTGATGGTTAGCTGCATTTGAGTTATGTCAGCATGCTCCTTTCCTACTGAATGAAAAAAGAAACATTTAATTCATTGGGCTGTTTTTAGATATTCAACTTTCATGATGTTTTACTTTTTATTTAGATTCGTTAGAGTCATTGCAAGGCTCTAGGGTGGGACTGTGTCTGATGTTAGAGGAACAGTGAGGAGGTGGGTACCCTGAAGCATTAGAGGAGGCAGGAAGATGAGGTCAGAGATAATTGGTGACTTGGTCTTTATCTTCCTATGCATCATCATTACCTTACACCAGGTCCTCATCACCTCATGCCCATACCTACTGAATATCCATAATTGTTGACAGATAAGATCTATACTTAATCATTTATTTGTTTCTGCAAATTACTTCTCTCTCTGGGGAAATGATCTGCAATATAACAGTCAATAGCTTTTTATGAAACCATATATACTTAGTTTCAACTATGTAAGTGAGCAACAAACCTAAAACAATCATTCCTAAGAAAGTGAAGAAATGTGTAACAAAGTTGCTTTAAACAGACTACTTTAATAACTGGATTGTAGTGTTCCAAGCTGAGAATAATGATTATCTGTAGTTTCTTTTCATGAGAAAATGTCTTTTTCTAAAACTGTTATTTCCTAGCCTGTTATATATTTGGTTATGGCATGATCCATTTATGATAAGCCATCTTAATGATCTGTACTAATTATTTGGTCATTAACCTACTTCATTTATTTGTTTCCTTTGTTTTATAATGCACACAGCACATTTTACCTTTATACAATTATTTTTTCTCATTTGATTCATTCTCCTCGGAATTGCTTGCCACCTTGGATTAGGTCTGATTTCTTCTAAGATGCCAGAAACAATTATAATATTGGAGAGGTCGAAGTTTTAATTCTTCTTTCACTAGTATTATATAGTCATTTTGATGTTTATGATGCACACCTAGTGAGATTTAGTACAGTCTAGTACAATTGGTGGTATGAAACATCATTGCAACCAGTAACCAATAAAAGCTCATTAATTAAAGGTATCTAGCTCTATTTACCATGTTTATTTTTTCCTTTTTTGCATTTTGAAAAATTTAAGATTTAATCTACTCTGAAATATGAAATTGTTATTAACGGCATTCTACTTCACATTTGCCCCTTAACTTTTTCATTATTATTATGTCATCTATAATAATAGCTTCCTAATTTATTTTTCTGTCCCTAATTTGGAGGTCTCAAACTGGTGCCTGTGGATGTGTTTTCTTCGACATGCATGTTTGAAAATATTTGAATTAGTTGCCAGCATATAAGGACTCAGGATTTCCGATTTTTTGAAAGACCTCTCTAGAGTTCAAATCCTATCACTTCTCCACCTAATCAAATTATTCTCCGAACATATAATAAATATACTTCTATATTTTTCCTACCTTCATATATGCGTTCTCTCTGCTTAGAATTACTTTATGCCTCTTTTTCACAGGTGACCCTCTATTCTTTAACATGTAGTGCTAAAATTCACTTCCTCCTAACCGCAGGAAAAAAATTATTCCAGTTCCCTCAGGTAAGGTATTCTGCTCCCTCCACTGTGCTCTCATGACACATTTATTTTATACCTTTATTATAGTACTTGTTGAGTTGTCATTGCTTTCCTGCATACTTATCTCTTCTGTTAGACTGTAAGTATGTAGTTTAGGATCCATGTCATCATTTTAGTCATAGTACCTACAACATTAGATACATAATAAATGTTTGTTGGATTGATTTTTTTTTCTCTTTTCTAATCCTTTATCATTTTGTGTTGTTTTCTCTAGATAATCTGCTAGGAATCTCTTGGGTTGACAGTTCTTGGATCCCCATTTTGAACAGTGGAAGTGTCCTGGATTACTTTTCAGAAAGGAGTAATCCTTTTTATGACAGGACATGTAATAATGAAGTGGTCAAAATGCAGAGGCTAACATTAGAACATTTAAAGTAAGTTATTGTAAGAAAGTAGCATCTTTTCCATCTAGAGATTTTGCAAAAACAATTCTTTCAAGCTGTGGATTGTGAAGTACAGATTAGAAGTTTTGGAAGAACTGGAGTTTTATTTGGCTTTGTAACATATTTGACATGCAAAGGAATAATTATTAGTCAGTCGTTACCTAGGAAGCCTTTTCTGTATAACTTCATATATTACTTCCAATTAAAATATAGCTCTGTAGTTTAGCGATGCAACTGTTATTCTCAACTAGGGAATTATATTTACTGTCTCCTCTACATCTAATTTAATATCTTAAACCATAGTCTGGTTTATAGTAGATTTATCTTTGTATGAAAAATAAAGAAAATAAAATTTTAGCCAAATAAATGCAAAGCAAGATTCTTCAGACTTAGGATGCTAAGTAAGAGTTTATTACTGTTAAAAAGTTTCTGAAACAACTATGAAATAAAGTTTTTTATCTGTCAGCTAAACATCACAGGGAATTCATGTAATTAAATTTCTGTGGTATTTTAAGTAGCTGTTTTTTAATGAGACAGATATAACTATTAAGACAACTTATTGTTGCTTTTAAACATAATACGTCAGTTCAGAAATATGTTGGGGCAGAGATAAAGTTTTTGATGTTTTCTAGTTGGATAGAGTATATAATTAACATAATCAAGACATGTATAATCTTCATAAAATATTTTTATATTTTACATATATTTCAAAATCTCCTTGGTCAGGAAGCATATGGTATTTTGGTTGCCTTTTTTGAAACATGCTCTTTAGTGTACTTTTTTTATGACTGAAAATCCTCAAGTTTAAGTTTATGAATTTTTATAAAGAAATTTTGTTATTTAAAAACCAAATCTTTACCTGTATTCCACCTATCTGGGAAAGTAGCCAGTTAAACAGCCAGTTTTTAATATCAAATACAGGCAGTTTTAATCTTACTTACGGTGTTGCTATACATTTATGCAATAATTTGAATGTTCTACCAAATTGTTTAAAGGGTTCTCATAGATCTCTGGATGTCTGTGTTCTATTTACAGTCAGATGGTTGGAGTGGAATATATCCTTTTACATGCTCAAGAGCCCATTCTTTTCATCATTCGGAAGCAACAGCGGCAGTCCCCTACCCAAGGTAAAATGTGTAAACTTCAAGTGGTATTTTCTTCTTAGAATACCATGATTTACTTACGTTCTTAGCTATATGTTCTTTTTTCTTTTTTCTCCTTTGAGTTCTGTTTTGGGGGTCCCCAAGACAACAATACATGTTCAGTGCTTTATTAGGAGGTCTCAGCAGACTCCACTTATAGTTAGTCATGCCTAAGATTTGTTAAGGTAACTCTCTAAGGATACACAGCGAGATCAATAAGGTAAAAGGTCATATCAAGTGCAATCTGTAGGGATCCTTGTGTAATCTTATACTCTCCGTCCTGTAGGGGGCCACACCAATTATGTCATCCAGCAGTGAAATGCAGCCCCATGTATATAATATGTCTGTCCATATGAGACTGTGTATAGAATTTTTGAGGGCTAACCATGTAGACATCTTCTGCCTGTTAACAGTCCAGACTCTTAGAAGGAAATTAGATTTCCATTATAGCCCTTGTTTGTAAAAATCATCTAGGCAGACTGGTACAACAGGCATTGCATTATTACTTAGGAAGCATTCTCCAAAAGTCAAGTGTTACAAGTCACACACTTGGACATCAGGAGTCTTCCAACACGCCCAAGGACAACTTTGCAAGCACTAACATTGGAGTTTGCTATATTGAAACCACCGCTTCCTGTGAGCAGTCTTTGGGATTCCAGCTGAATCTCAAGCATCCCAAGTAACCTTTCTTCTCATCTTAGTCCACTGAGTGTAATTTTGTTACAAAATTTATGGTAGATTCAGTTGTATCAAACTCAGAGGGTCAGTTAAAAATCCTCATTGACACATTCAACCAAATGTTTTACCTGGGTTATATTGCCAAACAAAAACTTGGTTTAGAAGTCACACTGAAAAGTATAGAATTTAGTTTGATTTTGAATCAACGTTAGTCACCTATTTCCAGTGATGACCAGCTATATATCTTCTAATTAAATACTCTCATTAAGATATTTAGGAACAACTTTCACTGTGGTATTGATTCCAGAGAATCGCTTGATAAAGAAGCTGTAGTTTTAGAATCAAGAATGTCAGTTTAGTTTCAAAATCAAAGCTCTAGAGTCTCTGCCCAGAGAAAAAGATAAACTCAGAACAAAGACAAGACTGACTAGCAGCCATTTTATTCCTTAGGACCCAGGACTGGGGCACAGAGGCAGGTTCAGCACATCTGATATCTTCACCCCGAGCCCTAAATTGCTCTTGCTCTAAAGTGTGGTTGACTGACAACAGCATCAGGTCACTTGGGAACCAGTGTTAGAAATGTGCTATCCCTACTAAGTAGGAATCCAATTTTAAGAAGATACTTAGGTGCACATTAAATACTGATTATCATATACATTTCTGTTACATTAGGATTAGAGACAGGTTCTTTTTAAAAATAACTCTAAGAACAGTTTTTATGTTTTATTTTCACATTGAAAACCAATCAGATTTGCTTCAGCCTCAAAGAGTGTGTTTATGTAAAATTAAATTAACGCTGGCAATGAGCTGCACTTTTTTTTTTCCCAAATAAGAAAATGGGTTAAAGTTGGAGAAACACTGCTCTGGGACAAAAATTGGCAAACTTTCTGTGACATTCCGGAGAGTAAATATTTTAGGCTTTATGGGCCTCATAGTCTCTGTGACAACTACTTAAATAGTGCCATAGTGGCCTTAGATAATAATGTAAGTGAATGGGTATGGCTGTTTTTTATTATAACATTATTTACAAAAACAAATTGCCAGATCCTGTCTTAAGCTTTAAAAAGGGAAAATATCCATTTTTAGTTATTCTTTTAATGGAAATCAATTTAGTGGTTTGTGTACATAGTTATATCCATAAATATTTTTCCCCCCATTGCTTTAGTTATCCCACTGGCTGATTACTATATCATTGCTGGAGTGATCTATCAGGCACCAGACTTGGGATCAGTTATAAACTCTAGAGTGGTAAGTGTCCTCACATTCTTTAAACACTAAAGAAAATTTCCCTTTGAGCTATCTGGCTTCCAAGAATCAAACAGGAGCTCCTCTCTCTTGTGTAAGTCAGTATGAATTGTTGAATATTAGAATGTTTTGAGCATTGGTTACTCTGGACTAACTCCATATTAAAAGTATATACACCACAGTTCCAGCTATATAGAGATTCAGGTTCTGAAAAGTAGGAAATTACTTTCTTTGCAAATGTAATATTCTGTTTTTACTTTGGTAATTTTGGTTGATCTAATGAAAAATTCAGAATTCATTTTCTTTTTACAAGCTTACTGCAGTGCATGGCATTCAGTCAGCTTTTGATGAAGCTATGTCATACTGTCGATATCATCCTTCCAAAGGGTATTGGTGGCACTTTAAAGATCATGAAGAGCAAGGTAGGTTGGACACCTAGACCCTCCTAAAACACTTTTTGGTGCTCTGAGCATGAAGCTCTTTTCTTTAGGAGAATAGCTGTTGTTGATTTCTAGGTGTGTTTCACTTAGGAAAATTCTTCATAGGATGATGACACTGTCACAGCTTCGATTCACATAACTAGATGTGGTAATAATAGCTTTTCCATAGGAACAGTTACAAATTTTAATCTGTTAGATAAGTGGTAATCTTTAATAATTGGATTCCAGGTTTTTACCTATTTGGAACATACAGAGAAAACCAGTGATGTGGAAAGAGTAATGATGATATTTCTTGCTCAGTTAACTGTTGAGTCATCTTGGAACCTGAATTTTCCCAGTCTTGAAAGTAGAGAAGGTGCTCTTAGGGTCTTATCTCCAAATAACCAGTCTGTTTTCTGACCTTTTCTTTTTATCATGTGTTGTGATGCCAGGTTCTCTAGTTTCCACAGTTGATAATTAGCTACGTGTTCTACACCATATTTTACTAATAAGAGTACTTCTAGAAATGTGTGTAGCAGTATACTTATAGTCTTTATATTTTCTCAGAAATTGCAACTCAGGATAAATTATTGATGGAGAAGTAGCCTTTAAATAGAAATCAGAGCTGTGGAATGAATGGTCTCGGATACGGTTACATTCACTCTTAATAGTAGGTGCAGGCTACAACATTTGATGTAGGAAAGTTTCCATCAGTTAAACATCTGAGAGCTCTTTGCCCCTACCCTAATGAAATGTTTGCAGTAAGACTTATGTGGAACCCTTCTAAAATTTAGAGAGTTCCCGAATATCTCCCCTCCCAGGGAAAATTGCACGTCATTAATTTCAGAATTTCTCTTGTAAATTATTTTTTGTCTTGATGATTTTCTGTTGTTTGGTTTGTCCTGCTTTTCGATGAATTATAGTCTTCATAATTGAGAATGATAACTTGAGTTTGTGAAAGTTGCCTTTTCCATTTGGACCTACAGGTTTTGTGGGGAAAGGCCATTTAGTTCACTTAAAATATACACAATATAATTTCAAACAAATAGTCTGGATTGTGATTTCGGTAATTATGGAATACTTTAGCTTTAAAATTCTTTTGACTGTCCATGCTTATGTACTAAAAATAAAGTATCTTTAAAAGACATTGGCTTTTTAAATGTTAGAATATTAACTTTACTTAAGAGGGAGCATTAGAACACTTTTGTTTGTGTGCTGTGTTTAACTTATTTGGGAGATTATCTTTGAACTAACAGCCATTAAAAATAATGAAGTTTGAGTATATTCATGGTGAACAAAGATTTGTAAAACATAATATACCAAACTAGGCAGTGTTTTGATTTGGACTTTATGTTTTAATAGATAAAGTCAAACCTAAAACTAAAAGGAAAGAAGAACCAAGCTCTATTTTCCAGAGGCAACGTGTGGATGCTTTACTCCTAGACCTCAGACAAAAATTTCCACCCAAATTTGTGCAGGTAATGAGACGTATGTGTTAATTTTGGTTTGACACTTTTCCTGGCATATTTATTTTTAATTGAGAACTTATTCATATGTGACCTAAAAATATTAATTTTCCTTATTAGTTAAAAATATAATCTCTGTCTCAAAGGAGAGATTTACAAAGACTTAATGGAGGAATTGGGTAAAGGGAATAGAATTAACCCTGTTCTGTACTCTTATGTTTAATTTCTCATTGATTTTTCACAAACTATGAGGACTGCACATAGACAATATTCTCATTCAAAAGGTTGCTGAAAGTGTCATAGATGGTAATGAAACTAGAATCTGAACCGTATGCTGTTTTTACTCTTTCTGCTCCCTTCCAGCCTGATGTAGTGGATATCTAAATGACAGAACAATTAAAACTTTTGTAACAAAAAGAATAGAACATTTGCGGTAGAAGGTTTAGCATGATAAATGGAGGAGGCAGGAATAATAATAAACAAGAGTTATATCATATTGGTGTTTTAAGTTATAAGAATTCCATTGTTATTTGGAGGGGTTCCAAAAGCAATAGCAAATCTACTTGCCATTGTACTAAAATGAGCTTTCAAAGTGATATAGCTATGAGATGGAATATGTGAACACATTATTCTCATGGTTAGTCTCAATTCTTAGGGACCTTTACAGGGCTGTGTACACACAAGGTCATATGTACTATTTTTCTTGTGGGGGGCCCAATTATCATTTTAAGGGCAGTTTTAGATGAAATGAGATTTTTCACACCATGGGATGGCTTTAGAACAGCCCCGACCCTTCCTCTTTGCTGACTTCACCATGTGGGAGATGTGTGCTATTGTAATGGTGATGTGAAAGGAACAGAGGACAGCTGGAATTCAGGACAGGAAAACTAGAGAAATCTCATGATTGCGCCTGAAGATGAAACAGTATCTGATGAATAAATGAATTATATAGCTTTGTGTAGGGTGATGAGTAACCAAATTGAGTTGTGACATCAAGTGCAAAAAACACATTGGGTTGAAAGAAAGTACAGAAAAAATGTATAATAGCTTATTAATAGTTTTAAAATATTGATTACATGTTGAAGTGGTAATATTTCAGATACATTTGGTGAAAAATATAGTAAAATTCATATATTTCTTTGTGACTGTGACTACTCAAAAATTTAAAATTACCTATATAACTTGCATTTGTAGCTTACATTATATTTCTTTTGGACAGTGCTAACCTAGATAATGGGAATATAACATGCAAAACCAGAAACATCAAAGAGTGCTAATGAACACATACTCAGAAACCAGAAAGTTCTTAGTTCTTTTTTTTTTTTTTTACCTAGTTCCTTGAGGTGTTAGGTTGGATCATTTATTTGAGAACTTCCTTCCTGTTAAATATAGGCATGTATTACTATAAACTTCCCTCTTAGTACTGCTTTTGCTACATCCTTTAAGTATGTTGTATTTTCATTTCTCTCTAGATAATTTCTGATTTCCCTTTTGATTTCTTCTTTGACCCATTGGTAGCTCAGGAATGTTTGTTTAATTTCTATATATGAGTTAGCAGAAAGAAAGATACAATAAAGGTTAGGGCAAAAATAAATGAAATAGAGACTAGAAAAAAAATAGAAAAAATCAATGAAACTAAGAGTTGGTGATTTTTAAAAAATAAAATTGACAGACCTTTAGCTAGACTAGTGAAGAAAAAAAGAAGACTCAACTAGATAAATTAGAAATGAAAGTGAGGGCATTAAAACTGATGTCACAGAAACAAAAAGGATCATAAGAGATGAGGTATAAATAATAATATGCCAACAAGTTGAATAAGCTATGAGAAATTCTTAGAAACATACAATCTACCAAGACTGAGTCATGAAGAAATAGAAAATCAGAACAGACTGGAAACAAATGAGATTGAATCAGTAATCACAAACCTCCCAACAAACACAAGTCTAGGACCAGGTAACTTCACAGGTGAATTCTACCAAGTGTTTAAAGAGAATTAACAATCCTCAGACTCTTCCAAAAAACTGAAGAGGAGGGAACACTTCCAAATTCATTTTATGAGGCTAGCATTACTCTGGTACCAAAGACAAAGACACTACAAGAAAAGAAAACTATAGTCCAGTATTCCTATTGAATATAGATGTAAAAATTCTTAGTGAAATACTAGCAAACCAAATCCAACAGCACATCAAGAGGATCACACACAATGATCAAGTGGGATTTATCCCTGGGATGCAAGGATGGTTCAGTATACTAAAATAAATCAATATGATAATCTGCGTTATCAACAAAGGATGACAATAACATGATCATCTCAGATGCAGAAAAAGCATTTGACAAAATTCAGTAACCTTTTATGATAAAAATGCTTAACAAACTAGGTATAAAAGGAATGTACCTTGACATAATAAAGTCCATATGTGACAAGCCCACAGATAATGTACTCAGTGGTGAAAATAAAGCTTTTCCTCTAAGATCAGAAAAAAACAAGGGTATTTAACTCCCCACACTTTTCAACATCATACTGGAAGTCCTAGATAGAGAAATTAGGCAAGAAAAGAAGTAAAAGGCATCTAAATAGGAAAAGAAGGAAAATTTTCTCTGTTTCCAGATGACATGGTCTTATACATAGCAAACCTTAAAGCCTCCACTATGACTGCTAGAACTAATCAATGAATTCAGTAAAGTTGCAGGATACAAAATCACTCAAAAATCAGTTGCATTTCTATACGTTAACACCAAACTAGATGAATAGGATATTAAGAAAACAGTCCCATTTACAAAAGTATCAAAAAAACCTCTTAGGGATAACCTTTTGTTTCTGGCTTTATTGAGATATAATTGGCATGTATTGTGTAAGTTTAAGGTGTACAGTGTGTTGATTTGATGCACTTAATCTATTGCAAAATCATTATTACCATAGTGTTGGCTAACACCTCCATCATGTCATATAATTACCTTTTTTTTTTTTTTTTGGTGAGATCACAAGATTTATTTTCTTAGCAACTTTCAAGTATATAAGACAGTATTATTCATTATAATCACCATGTACATTAGATCCTCAAAACTTACTCATAACCGGAAATTTGTACCCTTTGACCATCATCTCCTTATTTCTTTCCCACCCCGCCATCCAGCCACTGGTAACTTAATTACCACTTTACTCTCTATATAAGTGGGCCTTTTTAGATTTCACTTATTAGTGATATCATATAGTATTTGTCTTTCTCTGTCTATTTCATGTAGCATTTTGCCTTCAAAGCTCATTTCAATTTTTTTTTTATGTGTGTGAATGGCAGGATTCCTTTTTCATGGCTGAATACTATTTCATTATGTGTGTACATAGATATAGATATATATTACATCTTTATTAATCTTTAAAAATTAATTATTAGTTTCAAGTATACAGTACATTGGTTAGACATTTATATAATTTATAAAAAACGGTTCCCTTAATTGCTCGCTCTCTCCTCTGGCTCTCCACCTAGCTATTACATTAATGCTAACTGCATTCCCTATGCTGTGCTCCCCATCCCCATGACCATCTGTCAACTACTAATCTGTACTTTTTTAACCCTTCACCCTTTTCTCCCAGTCCTCCCCTGCCAGCTCCTCTCTACTCTGGCCATCACCAGATTGTCCTCTATATTTGTGAGTCTGTTTTTGATTAGTTCTTTATATTCTTTAGATTCTGCATATAAGTGAAATCATACGGTATTTATCTTTCTCTGACTTACTTCACTCAGCATAATAACCTCTAGGTCCATCCATATTGTTGCGAATGGTAGGATTACATAAAGTATCTAAATAGTCAAACTTAAGGATGCAGAAAATATGGTAATTGACAAGAGGATGAAGGAAGAGGGGAAATAGGGAGTTGTTAAATGGACATAAAGTTAGTTGTACAATATTAATAAGTTCTAGAGATGGTGCCTATAGTAACAATATGGTATTGTACTTAAACCGTGGTAAGAGGGTAGATCTCATTTTGAATGTTCCTAGCATACACAGTAAAAACAAAACAAAACAAAACAAAACAAAAAACTAAGGGAACATAAGGAATCTTTTGGTGGTGATTTATATGTTTATTACTTTGATTATGGTGGTGATATCACAGGTTTAAGTATATGTCCAAACTCATCAAATTGAATGCATTAAATATGTGCAGTTTTTGTATGTCAGTTATACCTCAATATACCTCTCTAAAAAAAAAAAAAGCAAATACTCTGAAAGTTTACTCTATGTGTTTTTTTGGGGGAGGAAGAGCAATGAAATATGAATCTTAAATGATGGATTAAGGTCAGATTGAGAAGTATTATATATGGTCTATAAAGGAGTTTATAGTTAATTCTATAGTCCAGTGTTTATTTACTGTTTTAAACCTACAACTCCCATAAACATAGCAGGTTTCTAGCTGCATTAAAAGTTATTTGCAGTATCAAAATAGTAGCTATCATCACTAAAGAAAAACCAAAGCAGTGATAATTTTTGCATAAATGTACAGAGTATTTGTACAAAATACTGAAATATTCTTTACTTCATCTTTTAGATCCTCATCACTGACTAGCTGAGAATTTTTGATAATGACAATAGGGACCCAGTAAATATTTAAAAACAGTTGCAAGGAAGAAGTGCAGTTAGTTTGTGTTTTTGGAAGTTAACCAGTAACAGTGTAGAGGATGCTTAGGAAAATATGGTGTTAGTTTATGGAAAGAGAGAGTATGTCCAACTCTGTACAGAACTAGGAGAAAGATAGCTTTCTCTAGAACTATTAATATTAATAATCCTTTTGTTCTCCTACCCGAAACATTTTCTTTCAGATCTAGAGAAGAAAATAGATTCTTGGTCTACTTAAAGTCTCCTGTGAACTCCTGTTTACCCATTGTATCTCCCAGAACCATTTGTAGTTTGGGACTTGCTCCAACTTTTCCATTGTATTTAATAGTTGCGCTTCTAGGAATCCTAGGAATATTGCCCCTGAGGGGGATGTGCAAGAGAATATTGGAGCAGTCCTGCCAACTTTGAGGAGGCATTTTTTTGCCATAGTTTAATTCTTGTTACCATTGAAAGTTATACTAATACTGATGATATATGGTGGGAGCGCAGACCCTCAGACCCTTTTATGATGAAAGTCTTTTCAGTGCTGTTTTCAGAAACTACTAGAAAACCATAGGATATTACTTTAGTTAAGTTAAGTTTATCCCATGGTTACTTGATTAAATTTTGTTAGAAAGGCAGTCCTATTTCCTTATCTCAAGCCACAGTTATTCACTAGAAAAGATTCGACAGTGTGCATTGGGTAAATAATGACATTATTCCTGTGTCCAGTGTAGTTCAAATGAGTTGGTGCTAGCAGTATAAAAATACCCACTCTTAGTTTCTCACTTCCTCAATGTCCAGCATATATTTCCTTTTTTAAATTAAGAAAAGGATATTTATTCCCTCAGATATTTTACATGTTTAAATTCTAATATGTTCATAAGATACAATATGGCTGTGCTGGGTGTTGGGTGTTTCTGTGACCTCTCCCATGTTTGGTTATTTGTTTGAAGGACTCACAGGATTTGTTACAGTGACACGGTAAGGACATACGGCCGGCTATATGGGGAGAAGGCATAAGTGGAGTCTGGAGGAATCCATGTGCAGGCTTCTTTATACTCTCATTCCCATGAGGGGGTCACACAGAGTGTATACTCTTCTCTCAACAATGGAAATGCAGCAACATGTGTGTGAAGTTCATTAGAGACTTGGTGCCTGTGTTTTTTGGGGGAGGGTTATGTAGATACTCTAGCATGTACCAAAATTCCACGTTCCCCGAAGGAAAGCGGGTATTCAGCATAAATAACATTGTTTGTACAAATAATCTAGGCGCAATGAGTCACCATTGTCAGTTAGGAATAGTGGGAATCCTTCTGAAATACAGGTTCCTAGTCACCAGCCAAGGGCCAGCCCTACAAACTGGCCTTTCTGAAGATAGCAGCCTTAGGTCTTCTATGTTACCGTTTTCTGCACAATGGATAATAATATGGAGCTCAATTTGGTCTTATTAAGTATAACAGTTCCCAGAACTTGTGGTTAGAGTGAGCTAGTAGGCAGTTGGCAGCATGACTCTGGCAGCAGATTTTTGATATCAGAAAATTTTGTGTAGTCTTTGGTTGTAGGAATAGATAAGAAAGCTTGGGAGGGCATGTAAATGCAGAAAGAAATTCATAAAACAAATGGAGGCATTAACTTTGAGTTAAGAGAACACTTCTGAGATGACAGGGAAGATATTTTATATACATGTATATTTGTGTAAATGTATGTATGTAAAGTTATAATTAAGTTCGAAGATAGATAGTTGGAAGGGAACTTGGAGTATTGATATCCTTTTATTAAATGTAGGTGGTAGAGTCTTTAGCTGAGGGTGAGGGTTAAGTTGTGAGCTTTGAGGGGGAAGAGGAGGGGAAAAGTGTTTAAAGCATTTAACTTAAATAATAGGAAAAAGGAGAAGACAGAGCCCAGTCAAGTCAAAGAACTGCTATACAGAATGAAGGATCTGAGCTTGTTCCTGACTTCTGGTGCCCCCATCATTTTTCCTTGCAGCTTTATTTGTATTATTTTTTTTAATTTAAAAATTCCAATTACAGTTGACATTTAATATTTTATTAGTTCACGTGTATAGCATAGTGGTTAGACATTTATATAATTTACTAAGTGATCCTCCCTCAATAAGTCTAGTATCCACCTGGCAATAAACATAGTTATGACAATATTATTGACTTTTTCCTATGCTAAACTTTATCTCCCCATGACTATTTTGTAACTGCAGTTTGATTTTTATTAGTATACTCATCAGAAGCCTTGTGTTCATAGGAAAATACCTCTTTCCTCTTTGTTTCCCATACCTGCTAACTTTCAAAGTTGGAGGATTCATCCAAACTTCATTTCTACTTTTTTTGTGGCTCATATCCGCTAAGCAAATAAGCGTTTGAAGTCTTAAAAGGTTCCATTTCCCTTTCCATTGGGTTCTACTTGGGTGCTTTTAGTAAATCTTTGTATCCTGGGCGCAGAGGCACAAGACTTTGTAAGTGTCCAAGGGTTATTTACATTTGACTCTTTTGTTCTGGTTTTAGATTTATCTTTTCTGGAGCAGGAGAATAAGAACTAGAAAATGATAAATTTGCTTTTTATGTTACATTGTTCTTCATGAAGTCATTTATAATGTAATTTGAATGAAAGTATAATTTTAATAAGAATTATGAAGTCAAGAAGAAACTTTACTAACCGGCCCTGTTTTCTTCTACTTCTCCCCCTTTCTTTTCTTTTTTAAATTGCAGCAAAAGTCTGGAGAAAAGCCTGTCCCAGGTATGGTTCATCTGATATTCTTATTGATCTTGAAATAAGGCCAAGACAGCCTGTTTAAATGAATAACAGTTGTAGTATGTGAGATGTACTATAGTCAAATGGTCATTTTGTCTTTCCAGAATTCTCTCTTTGTAGTGTTACTCCTAACTTTTGAGATCTGCTGAATTGCCAAAAGATGATGCTTTTGTGGTTGTGGTATTAGTATTTAAAAGATAAATTTGAGTGGGAAGAGTAGATATTGAGGAAGTATGGGAAAGCTAAGATGATTTCAGGTTATTTTTAGTTCAATGAAAAAGGCCTGTTTCATCATTGAAAAGAAGTATTGAAGTATCTATTGAACTGGGATGGAATAATTATACATCTTATTTATGTATAATGTCTTATTTAAATGTCATGCATTTTTGTCTAATATCAAAAATTTGCTTGGGTTATGAGGTTTTACGTTTATAAATGGATTCTTATACATCTGCCTGATGAAACAGCTACATTTAGAACTTGAGATAAGAACTTGTAAATGAATTCAAAAGTATCTGAACCATTCATATTCACTGTTGTGTAAATTGATCTATCCCTCCATCCTTCTTCCCCTTCAAAAAAAAAATAACAAATACCTACTTTTGATATGTAGTGGATCAGACAAAGAAAGAGGCAGAACCTATAGCAGAAACTGTAAAATCTGAGGAGAAGGAGACCACAAAGAACATCCAACAGACAGTGAGCACTAAAGGCCCTCCCGAGAAACGAATGAGACTTCAGTGAGTATTGGACACGAGAGAAGCTTCCTTGTCTATTATTATACCTCATTATTGTGACAGGCTCTTGGACTTTAAAATTCTTTGTCACAGCCCTCTCATTTGTAAAGAATGTGCTTGTTCTTTAAGAAGGGGTATGAAGACGCTCTTGCTTTCAATGTGAATATTTTTATGTATCTTTTGTAACTTTTCCCTATTGGACTTGTGCAGCCCCTCACTCACATGTGTACTGCTATATACATTTAAAACCAAATAAAGGTATTTGTATAAATTACTTTATTGTGAGTTTTCCCCCTTTATTTCTTTCTCTGAAATATTTCCATATGCACTTTGTAAAAATGAAAGATTAATGTTAAAGTAGTAATTCACCAAACTTGATTTCTTTTATTAGTTGCGTATTCCTCAGTATTAAAATGATGGAGTTACCGACAATTTGAAGGATAAAGAAATGGGGGAAAAAAACCTCATCTGTACGTTCACCCTACAAATACTATAATGTGTTAAGAATTTTCTTTGTCTTCTTTTTCTTTGAATATTTTATTCTGGTCATTTAATTTTACTTTATCGTATTAGTATGTCTGTTGTAAGCACTTCTCCATGTTCACTGAGTTTTTACAGATTGTTTATATTTGTGACCAAGTAATTCCTGTGGTTGTATGTTTTTTTAAACCCTTCCTGTGTTCTACTTAGGTTTTTCCCAGTTTGCATTATTTTAAATAGGCTGTTGTGATTACATTTGTACACAATGACTTTTCAGTGTTTAGTATTTATTTACTTAGGATAGTTTTCGTGGTAGAATCAGTAGAATCTAGAATATTATTTTCTTTTTTGACTCCTAGTTCCTATTGCCAAGTTGTTTTTCTCAAAAGGTTTGGACCACTTGTCACTCAAATAGCTAAGTATGAAAATACCAAGTCCTCCAGAGTCTGGCTACCACTGAGTAGTGTCATTTATATTTTTAGTGGTAATTAAGTAGGAAAAAATGGTCTTTTATTATTTTATGTGGTTGAATAATTTCTCATCCTTGACTTTAGCTTTTATGAAATGTCTGATTTTGTTTTGTGTAAGATTCTTCTTTTAGCTTTTGATGTAAGTTCAAGCTTACAGAAAAGTAATAGTAAAAGAATTCGTACATACACACACACACACACACACACCTTTTTCCTAAATTCTTCACATGGCCACATTTTTTCATATTTGTTTATTCTTTACTCTTTTTCTATCCTCTCTCATCTCTAACTCTTGCTGTCAATTGCTGTTTTTCTCTATGTATATGTATACCTATAAAATACACACATATACATACATGTGTTTTTTTTTTGGATTGAGAATTAGATGCAGTCATCATGCCCGTTTCCCCGAAGTACTTTAGTGTGCATTTCCTAAAATCAAAGACAGTCTCTTACTTAGCTATCATACACTTATCAAAATTAAACTGGTCTGATACTATTACCTGATCTGAGGATCTTATTCATATCTTGCCCATGATGCCAAGAATGTATTTACAGCAAAAGAATATCCTGAATTATGCTTTGGGTTTTATTGTCTCTTTAGTCTGCTTTAATCTGGAAGAGTTCTTTAATCTTTCTTATTTTTCATGACTTGATTAAATTTAGAGTTTAGACCAGGTATTTTGTTGAATGTCTCAGTTTGGGATTGTTCAATATATTTTATGATTAAATTCACCTCGTGTACTTTTGTCCATGGGAAAGATGCTTACGAAGCACATGCTATGAGTTTGCCCCATTTCTGGTGATGTTAACTTTACTTGGTTAAGGTATTGTCCGTCAGGTTACTCCACTATCAAGTTACCATTTTACCTTTTGTAATTTATAGATATCTTGTGGGGGAAATAGTTTGCGGCTCTAAATATCTTGTTATTCCTCAAACTTTTAACCACTGGTTAATATTGTTTGGTTAATTCTTGCCAGAATATGATGATTGCCAATTGATGATTTTCTAATTCCAGCATACTTTCTCTATCTATTACTTGGCCTTTTGCTATAAAGAAAGCTTTCCTTTTTCCTTTGCTTATTTATATCATTGTGGACTCCTGGATATTTTATTCAATGATAATATTTCATTACTATTACCTAAACTAGAGAATGAATGAGTCCAGTGATCATGCTGCCCTGCCCCAGTGTAAAAACTGACACAGGAGTTGGGCTAGATAGAATAAGTGTTTATTATCTGAGAAGTTGCAAGCCCTGGAGACACAGGCAAACTAGCTCTCAAAGGTGTGCCCCGCCCCCGCATCCCCCCCGCCACCCCCCCCCCACCGGAAGTATCTTGGGAGTACAGGTTAAATAGGGAAGAATCAGTAGTCCTGAAACTAAGAGAGTTGGGGTCATGGGTGCTAGTGATTGGACGACTAAAGGGGAATGAGGCAATTTGATTAGTGTGTCCGGGTTCTGGAATCAGCTGTGGCGCCATCCTACCTGTTCCCATGACCTGGTTCCTTGGCTAATGGGGTTATAATTTTGTCTTGATGATCCTGGGCCTAAAACACATCTAAAGCCAAGATGTTATCCTTAGTCTGAAATCCAGTAGAAACCTATTGGCCTCATGCTTTATAGATAGACCTGAGGCTTGGCTGATCTTATGTCTTAAGGCTTAATGATTAAAGGAGCAGGCATAAAGAGGGTAAGGGTGGGGAGGCAAATGAGTCACAATGCCATTATCTGGGCAAAACAAGCTTGAATCCAAAAAAAAAAAAACCTGTTAAATTAATTTTATGGTTACAAGCTATAGGGTAAAAAGAGGTGAGGCCATAATATGGAGGTCCTTATATCAGGTCCTTAATTACTGTTTATATTAATGCTCAAATTGTCCCAGATTGAGCCAATGGAAGTCCCTTTAAGCTGATTCCTGTGTCATTCATTGAGCATTTACTATACGTTTTGGCACAGTAAGATATTCCAGGTTCTTCCCAACCCTGGAATCAGCCATTTCTCTAAGGTCTAGTTCCTTTTGATGGAGAATGCATTTGGAGATCAAGGTCTTTGTGCCACATATGCTTATTTGCTACTGGGGTGTTGTCACTTAACTGTCAGCTGACAGTTAAGAACTAGATAGATACATACTTATGAGTAAATGCATATATGTCCACATACATCTATATCTATGTTTATTAAAAGCCATCAATTCACACTGATACTACCAGTTCCAATCAATTACCACATGGTTCACTCAGTTCTCTTCCATATTTTTAACTTTCTTCTACACTAATGAGGATTCGGGTTCCTGTTTTCCACAGTATTTTTACTTACTTGCTTCATTCTGAAATAACAGAAAGTAGTTTTAGAATTGCTAACCTATAACTCTGCCAAAAAGAGAACTCCTGATTAAAGTTCAGTATTTGCTTAGTTCTTTTTGTCTTTAGCTTGAGGATATATATATAATTCAACTACTGTGTTTAAAATCCCATGGGTTAATTTTTTATTCTCTTCAGTGTGGTTACATTGCTTATTTATTAGGTTCAGTTTATTTTGTTTAGTTTTGAATTCCATTTTAATTTTCTTTCTCATTCTTATTGATTTATTTCTGCCTTGTTGTTGGGATATGTCAGATGTTTACTTGGTTCTCAATGTCAGAACTGTCCAAAAGAGATTCCAAGTATCACACTCCTTTCTTTTCCACCTCATTCTTATCCACTCCCTCAAAGTAACCAACCTAATTAGTTTCTGGTTTATCTTTACTGTATTTCTTTTGCACAAATGAATAGATATTTTCTTATTTCCCCTTCTTACACAAAAGGCAACATTATATAAACTTTAGCACTTTGCTTATTTTCCATTTATTTAAGCATGAACTTTTGACATAAAAAATTAACTCATCATATTTGCTTTAAGTATTTTTTCTATTTTTCTAGCACAGAGCCTTTTCTTTAAACTACATGATTGCAAAAATCACTTACAAAAAAGTACACAGAATAGTGAAGTACAACTCATTGTACCTAGGTAACTCACCATGCAGGTAAAGAAATTGAACATTGCCAGTACCCGAGAAGCTGCTTTATGTTCTCTCCTATTCACAACTCTTGTCCTGATCAGAGGTCATTCTTATCCTCAGTTTTATGGTAATCACTTGTTTTCTTTACATTTTTACCATGTAACCATACATCCATAAATAAATATCTTGTCTATTTTAAATTTTTAATGTAAATGGATTCAGTGTGTGTGTTTCATATAGGGCTTTTTTTGTTCAATATTAAGATTTGTGAGGTTCATCAAAGTTGTTTCATGTTATCACAGTTCTTTTATTGCTGTGCAGTATGCCATTATATAAATATATTACAACTTAAAAAAATACATTCTAATGGTGGCGGACATTTGAGTTGTTTATACTTTTTGTCTATTATGAAAATTTGCTTTTATGAATATTATTTTTTATTTTTTGTGTATAATATAGGCTGAATTATGCCCCCTCCCCAAGATATATTGAAGTCCTAACTCCCAGTACCTCAGAATTTGACCTAATTTGGAAATAGGGTCATTGCAGATGTAATTAGTTAAGATGAGGTCATGCTGGAGTAAGGGGGTTTCCTAATCTGATGTGACAGATTTTGTCATAAAGAGAAATCCATGTGAAGAGACAAATAGAGAATGTCATGTGAAGATGGATGATCAGAGTGATGCATCTACAATCTAGAAATGCCAAAGGTCGCCAGCAAATCACTAGAAGCCAGGAAGAGGCAAGGAAGGAGTCCCTTGTAGGTTTTGGAAGGAGCATGGCCCTGCTGACACCTTGATTTTGGACTTGTAGCCTTCAGAACTTTGAGACAATAAATGTCTTCTGTTTTAAGCCACCAGTTTGTGGTACTTTGTTATGGCAGCCCTAGGAAACTAATAATAGTGTACTCATACTTGTGTTGCTATTTTTTCCAGATTGCTGAGTCATAAGTATGTCTTTATTCAGCTTTGGTTGACAATGCTAAAGTGTTTTCTGAAGTGATCGTACCAGGTTGTAATTCCCACAAGCAGTGCATGAGAGTTCACGTCCCACACTTTCATTGATCCTTGATATTGTCAGTTAAAGAAAAACTTAGTGATTCTGATAGATGTAAGGTGCTATCCTGAAGCTGAAATTGGTATTTCCTGGTGATCAGTAATGTCAAAGCATCCTTTTGAACATTAAAAAATTGTTTTCATCTGCCTCTGTCTTATAGAATTGTAAAAATTCTTTATATGTTTTGGATAGGAGTTCTTTGTCAATTATATGCATTGTGTTTAAATGTATCTTTTTCATTCTGGCTTGATTTTTTACTCTATTAATGGTGGCCTAAAAATGAACACAGGTTCTTAATTTTAATATAGCTCACTATCAGTCTTTATTGTTAATGTTTTTTTGTGTCTTATTTGAGGTGTTTCTCTATATTGAGTATATGAAGATGTTCTGTGTCATGTAAACTTCATTATTTTACATTGCACATTCAGAAGTATAGTTCACTTTGTTGAGATCAACCAATTTGGGGAGAACTGACATTTTAGCAATATCCAATCTTCAGAACCACAAACATGCTGTATTTCTCCATTTATTTAGGTTTTCTTTAATTTCTCACAGCAAAATTTTTAGTTTTCAGAGTACGTCTTATACACGTTTTGTTAAATTTAGCCCTAAATATTACGTGTTTTTTTTTGATGCTATTATAAATGATGTTAAAAATTTTTAATTTCCATTTGTTTTTTTCCTAGTATATAGATGTAGTTGCTTTTCGTATATTTGACCTTGCATCCTATTACTTTATTAAGTGCAGTTATTCTGGTAGTTTTTTTGTACATTGCTTAGGATTTTATACATGCATGATCATGTCATCTGGAACTAGTTTTATTTTCAATTCTTAAAATTGTGGTAAGTATAAATAATGTAAAATTTACCACTTTAACAATTTTTAAGTATTCAGTTCAGTGGTATTGCAGTGCAGCAGTCAGCACCACCCATCTCCATAACATTTTCATCTTCCCAAATTGAAACCCTGTACCCATTAAAGAGGAACTCCCCTGTCCCCTCCGCCCAGCCCCAGCCCCTAACAACCTCCATTCTGTATCATGTCACTATGAATTTACCTACTCTAGGTACCTCATATAAGTGGAATCATACAGCGTTTGTCCTTTTGTGTCTGGTGCATATATATATATAATTTTTTTCTTAGATTTTTTTTTCTTTATTTAATTGTGCCAATGAAGACTACAGTTTATTTTTTAAACCTGCAGTTAATGGTGACTCTACTATCAAGCCAGTGTAACTAAAGACATGAAATCTGCAAAGAAAACTAGAAGAGTCTGGGACAAAGAAGCAGCATGAGCCCGGCAAGCCAGTATGCATTCCTACATTTCAGCATTGTAGATAAACAAACACATTCAAAGGTGCTACTTAAGTAGCTGCTTTCCTTGCTCTTGACATTCGGGGAGAAGATGTCTACTTATGGATTCACTTTCTTACCTATTCAAATTAAAAGTTTTTTATCACCTTTTATAAATTATATATTTCTACTAATTTGTGTTTTTTTTTTAAATTAAAGGTTGTTCAGCTTGTTCTGTGACCTTTTAATGTCTACAGGATCTCTAGTTATGTTCCCATTTTTTGTTCCTGATAGCTATCATTTATATCTCCTTTTTCTTGACCAGTATTGCTGATGTTCTGTTTTATTAATCTTTTCAAAGAACCATGGCTTTGCTAATCTCTCTGTTATATGTTTGTTTTACTCAGTGAACCTTAGTTGTTTATATTTGTAATTGAGGATCTATATTGAACAATATATTCACTCAGATTACATTTCTATTTACATATAAATAATTATATTTATATGTTTGTCAGTAAATGGAGGTTATGCCTCTGGTGATTTGGCTGTGGGGCAAGAAGTGTAGGTAGTGGCTCTTCTGGGTGTGGTAGTTTCCCATCCCTCCTGGTAGCCATAAGTTTCCGGAGGTTCTGATTGCCTTGCCTTCAACACTAGACACTCTCCAGAAACATCTGTTCTTGTCTTCTGCAGCATTATAATTTCTTTGTTTCATTTCCCCACCTTGCTCACTCTCTTGCTTGCTTCATTTCTGTTGCCTTTGTGAACTATTCTTTGTCAGTGTCCCACAGTCTAAGGCCGATTTCTCTGCTCCCTCTACTCTCCACAGGAAATTTTCAACCCTGTTTATGACTTTAGTTACCTTCTATATGCTGGAGATTCACAAATGTATATATTTAGGTCAGATTTCTTTGCTGAATTTGAGACCAATTATTCTTTACTTTCTTCCTTCCTCCCCCACCTTCATTTCTCCATGTCTCCCTTCCTTCATCAGCGTAGGTCAAGGGAGTAACAACAAAAAGGTCCTGAGGTGGGAGTATGCCTTGGTGTGTTAGTGGATCAGCAAGAAGAGCTGAGTGAACACAGGACAGAATAAGCAGATGAATCAGGTAAGGAGGTCAAGTAGTGGTGATAGGAGGTGTATTGCATAGGACTTGTGGAACATTTTATAGGCTTTTACTGTGAATAACATGGAAAACAATTGGAAGATTCTGAGCCAAGTAATGATATGATAAACCTAACACTATAACAGTGTAACAAGTATTTTGCATATGCTGTCTCCAATATCTGCAAGAATTTTGTAAGATAGTGATACCAGTGTTGCAATCAAGGAAGTAAAAATTGGTGGAGATTGAAGTGTGCTCAAGGTTTTATTGCTATTAAGTGACAGAACTTCTATTCTCAGACTTTAAAGTCTGTGCACTGTCTTCTGTGCCATATCATGTAGATCTTTAATTCTTAGTTTAGTGATTAAGAGCAAAATCTAGGTTCAGCTACTACTTCACTTTTTTTCCAGCTATGTCTGTGAATAAATTACCCCTCCATCTGTGCCCAGTTTCTCCCAACTATAAAATGGGAGTAATAGCAATATGCACCTGTTACGATTTTGAAAGTTCAGTGAGTTAATATTATTTTGGATTAGATCCTGATACTTTGTAAGCACTCAGTAAGGTTGGCTATTTCATTATTGCTTTTTCTTCTGAGGTAACAGCTTAGCTCTCACCTCTTCTAGGAAACATTTCTGATTGCCTTCCTTCCCTTCCAATAACTTGTGCTTCCAAGAACCCTGTGCACACCATCTTATAACACTTATTCTACTCCACTGTAATTCTGTATTCTCATGTCTATTTATCCCAGCTAGATGCTGAACAACTTCTGAGGGCAAAGAGTCTCCACAAACCTGTACAGTGTACTTGGCACAGCACATACACATACACACACACATTAGGGTGTCCAGGGTTCCTTTCTAGTAGCCAGGGTAATAACTGTAAGGTTTGGGCTATTATTTTTATTTTAAACTACACTTTTCATTACCAGATTCCTTTGTGAAACTAATTCACCAGAAATCTTTTTAGATCACTTGCTTTTATGAAAACTATAAATACCCAAGCACATTTTCCTGTGCTTTCCTTTAACTCCATGACTTTTGCCTTTTTATATCTTTATAATTTGGGGTCCTTTTTCTGGCTATTTTGTTTATTAGCCTTATTCTTTCGTCTTAATTCCTCTACCAGTTCCCCTTAAGATATTACAAAGGTAACCTGTACCTTTTAATGCTTTGTCTTAGTGATTATGCCACACTCATGTTCCCTTGTACCTGTTTAAAGGATGTAGCCACAGAGCTACTATGATGAAAGTATTGGAACACGTTTTCAGGGTCTCCAGCTGAGTGTAGCCCTACTTTAAAAGGAAAGAGCTGAGTACTTACTAAGGAAAAGTGAGAGTTGAGTGCCAGTTTGTTTTTCAAGTAAACACAAAGAACAAAGAAAATCTGCCTTGGATCAGACTTTTTTTATGATAGTTTTTATTTATGATTAAAACTAATGAAGTTTTCATAGAATTATAGGTGTGGGAAAGACCTTGAGAATACAATTAGTCTGTCTCCTTTCCTCAGCATTTTAGGACACTTTTATTCAACTTCAGGTCTTTTTAAGCAATATGACAATCGTTCTTCACAGTTTTGCTGCAACATAGGGTATACTAAGTGTACTTATAAGTGCATTGTTTGTGCCGCATATTTCTGTATTCTTGCTCCACCTTTCTGAACCTTCTTATGTTTGTTTTCTATATAAAATATAGTGTTTTAACCTGCACTTAGTAGGGCAATAGGGTGAGTGTTTACCCTCTTTCTGTAACTAGAATTCCTAATAGTATTTGAAAAAAATAAATATTACTGGTTACTGGTTTTTAAAACAAGATAAATCATGTCAAGTCTACTTTTGGAAGCTTTCAATCCTTTTCCACCTTTAGAATTGCCAGGATGTTTATTCTATGTGGAGCAGGGACTTAAATCTTCCTTAGTTATCTATCTTCCTGGATTGAATTTCTATGCTCTCCTTACTGCTTCTACTTGGCTTGCCACTAAAACTTTTCCAGGATTGAGCTTTTGTAATTTCCCACTCTCATTTCTTGGGAAACTTTTTTTTTTTTTTTTTTTTATTGCTAATCATCTTTGGAATAGGAGCAGATTTCATCCACTGAGTTTAGCTGCAGGCAGGCCTCTTTTTAAAAAAATCTACCCCCTCCTAAGAAAGAGGTATCTCTAGTTCTGCTTGTATAAATAAAATAGTTTATGAAAAGGAACCTCCAATCAGATTTATGAGAAAACCAGCATGAATAGAAGAAACTTTTTCTGAGAGGCAATACAAGGAGTCTGTTGTTAAAAATGCTTCTAATTCAGAGTTATCTCACAGAGCTTTCAATCTACTAGTTAAATGAGGTGACAAGGCTCATCAGCCAAGAATCCCTTTAAAACAGAATCAATCCAGAGTTAGAGTTAATATTTTATTGAATTAGTTTTTATTCTATGCAATATTTATATAGTTGAAATATTGTGGATAAATATTTTGCCAAACACTATACCATAAACTCACTACCCAGTGATTTTGAGCATATTTTTCTCAAAAACACTGAAGTTTAATAGGATATATAATTTTAAAAAGTTGTATATAAAACAAAATAGCAAAATTACAAATTGTACAATACAAAAATTTATTGAATATGGTAATTATAAAAGGAATTACAGACTATCAATGTTGTCTTATTAGAAAAGATTTCATGCTGGACATAGAATTTGATCTTAACCTGGAAAGTTATAATTCAGTTCAAGAGTGAAAAGTGATTAACAGCCTAGGCTGGTGCAATAGCATGAGCAAAATTATGAAAATGAATCTACACTGTAGGAGGACATAGAATAGAGCTAAGTAGTCTATCTAATTCCAATCATATTGAAGTCAGATATTAAGTTGTATAGAAATGGTGGAGCCAAAGCAAGATATCTTTTGAGAGCCAGTTGTTTCTGGAGAAGTGAAAGATCCCTGTTGCTAAGCAGCTAAATCTAGAACTTAGTCACCATAGAGACAAAAGGGGGTGGCCTTAAGTTTCCTTTTGTTATGCGAGGTCTCAACTACCAATCTTTGTTCATTGATAAATATAGTACAAACCATATCATTTGAAATACCCATGGAAAACACTGTTTCTTCTGTTGGTAAGCCATTGATCAGATTTGGCTCTATGTATCAGCTGGTACCCAGAATAGTATGTTGTATAATGTGAAGTTAATTTTTGTTTTGTTTTACTTTTTAAAAATGGGAGAGACTTGAGCATGGGTAGAATAAAGTATTGTGGGTAGGATGGCTAACTGCTCCAGCTTACCTAGGACTGAAGGGGTTGCTGGGATATGAGACTTGCACTTTAAAAACCAGGAGCTAGGACAGTCCTGGGCGGACCAGAATGAATTGCTTACTCCAACTGCCAAGTAAGAACAGGTAAAAATAGGAGAAAATAGACATTGAAGGTAGGAAAAATTGACAGGATCAGTCCTTGAATAGGTAGGAGATGTGATCCTGGAACAGAAGATGAAAGGCTACCACCTGAATCAGGGGGAGGATCACTTTTCCACTGAGACCACAATGAGGAGTGGGGTAGAGCAGTAGAAATGGGCATGGATTCAGAAAGGTTTGTAATGCTGTAAATCCCAGAAACCATTTTGTCTTGTAATTTGCCATTGCAATTGTGTGTGTGTGTGTGTGTGTGTGTGTGTGTTTATGTGTATACAATTTTTTTTACTATGTTCCAGAGTAAGAAATTCATTTTATATTGTGCTCCAGTAGCCACACATATACAAACACTCCCAAAATTTTTAGTAATTTTTAGGAATATCCTCTGATTTTTTATTCAATTTCCTTAAAAAAAACTGTAGCTCATGACCCATTAAACTGATTTCATGACTCACTAATGAGTCAACATTAGTGACAGGTAGGAAAACAGTGCATTTAAGTATGATAAAATAAGAAGAGAGATGGGTATGTAGAGGTCTTGAGGAATTTGAAATAACTGTGGGGAAAGAAGGAAAAGTTGATAAAACATGGAGGGATGTTGTCTACTTTGAGATTCCCATAATATTAGGAGTATATAAGATTTTTAACAACATCACTTTATGCTATTGATGGCAAAATAATATTCTTTTAGGAGTTTGGGTTTCTGGGGTCCTAGGAATAATATAATGAGGGCAAAGCGTTGGCTCAAAGATTCTTTGAAGCATTTCCCTATTATTGCCTGATCTCATGATGAGCTCTAAGAAAAATAATATGACATAGTTTGTATAGCTTATTAGCCCTTCCAACTTTTCATCTTCTCATCCACAGCTCCCACTTGATAAGCAACAAACATATCTAGAGAGATACAGAGAGTAAATCTGGAAGTTAGGATTTCACCCAAAGAACAAAAGATCTTTATCCTTGGATGTTTTTATACAGTTGAATTTGTCTATAAACTTTGCTTTTCTCTTGTAAGCTACTTGCACCTGGAATAAAGTGCCTATTCATTCACAATGGAATGTGCTCGGATGGATCCAAGCTATCTAGGCTGGTTAATGCTAAGGATATTGTTCAGACTGAAACAAGTCCTCCCCATCTAACAGCATCTACATAGCAAAACTAGGATAAATTATAAGCTTAAATGCTGTATGTCAGAAAGGAAAAGATGAAGTCGTCTTGGTTAAGTATTTGGCTCCGTGTTTGAAAAGCAATCCAAATGTCTCAACTCCAGACACTATACATACATGAAGAACTCAGAATATCAGGGATGTGTAAATATAATGTCACAGGAGAATGAATGAAGAAAAGAGCAATTAGACATGGGAAGATTTGAAATATCAGCTGACTTGTCTCCATCTCTTAGGGTGGGGAGGCAGTACAAACCTTTCCAGTTCCGACTGTATATTCCCATTTTAAGATTTTTCACAAACACATTGCTTTGAGATTACCACCCCCTCCCACCCAATTGGTGTTTTTGGTAATTGTGATATAAAATTGGAAAAAGTATGTGCCAGTTTTATCTGTTTGTTTTGTAAATTAGTATTATAATTGAGCTTTAGGGAATTAAGGTTTTGGCATAAAGGGATAAGATTGAGGGAAATGGGAGGTAATGGAATATAAAAGTATTTGGGTTCTCCTTGAATTTGAGGAATAGGAGTAAGGAAAAGCTGGATTAAAATTATTGGCAAATTGCTTAGAATGTAAGAAATAATTTTGTTTGGTTTGGTTTCGTGATAACAAAATATAGATTTTGACTGAGTAGGTAAACTGAAGTACATTGAAGATGAACTGGACAGGTTAAAAAAACATTGAAAACCCTTTTGGATTTCAGATGAGTTTTCTGTATACTTGCTATCATTGTTTATGATGAAGATAGAATTTTTGGTGGAGAATAAGTCAGTCAGGTTGTCAAAGTCTTCGAAGTTTATACAAGAATGATAGGGAGTGGTTAGTGGGAAGAATGATAAAGAAAGGTTAAAAATTAGTGTAATCAAATGTAGCAAAATGAATGTTTTAGACATGACTTCATGAGCTGTGGAGAACAGGAACCTAGCCTCTGGACATGAGGTATGTCGACTTTTGAGGATTGGGTTTTCCTAGAATGAGCTTTATGAAAAGCAGTAAATTTTCTTGAAGCTCAAGTTTCATAAGGTAAGTCGATGTAGAGAGCTCTGTGAAGGAATCAGATATAGAGGAATGAATCAAGTAAAGGAAACATCGGCTAGGAATGGAATCAGTCAGCAGATTAAATGGTAGTAGGTCAAACATTTTCATTCATATCTCCTATGCAAGGCTTCTTAGATTAAATGAAAACCTAAGTACCTATTATCCAGCTTTAACAATTATCAGCGTATGGCCAATTCTGTCTTATTAATAATCCCCTAACTTCCTACTCTCATCTATTGAAAGCAAATAAAAAGCACTTTCGTGATTTATTAATCACTTTTTCTCTTCTCAATTCTTTCTCTCACCTACCTACCTTACCCAATTCCACCACCTTCTTCACCCTTATTTTTATTTTTAATTTCAGCACTGCAGCTCTGATGGCCAACTCTATCAGAACTAAGATCCTTAAAGATCAGCTCTACATAATGAACAGCTCAGAGGGAGGAGCCAGACCAGCAGAGTCTCCCACTTTTTTTCTCTGGACAGATGACTCCATAATGGCAGCTCCATAATGGTATCTGGTGAGACCAAGGTGTCCATCAAAGTTGTTATCTTGCTGCTCTGGCATGGAGTGTGTCTGTCACCCTCTGGCCAATCTCAGGCTAGGCCCTCCCAACATCTCAGCTCTCCAGAAGTGGTGATCCCCTTGAAGGTGCCTAGCAGTGGCAGAGATGCTGAAGCTCCAGGCTGGCTCTCCTACAGCATTCAGTTTGGAGGATGGAAACATGTGGTCCTCATGAGGGTTAAGAAGCTCTTGGTTCCCAGACACCTCCTGGTGTTTACCTACACGGACCAGCATGCCCTCAGTGAAGATCAGCCTTTTGTTCCCAATGACTGCTTCTATGATGGTTATGTGGAGGGGGTACAGGAGTCCCTGGTTGCTCTCAGTATTTGTTCTGGGGGCTTTCGAGGAATGCTACAGATAAATGACCTTGCTTATGAAATTGAACCCATTGAGCATTCTACCACATTTGAACACCTGGTTTTTAAGATAAATGAGGTACAATTTCCACCTATTGGATGTGGCTTAACGAAGAAGGCAATAGCACACCAACAGTTGGAATTTAAAGAGGCTGAGAAAAAAACTCTAAAACAAATTTCTACTGATAACCAAAGGATCCAATCATGGTTTCTGGAGCTGGTTGTGGTGGTAGATCAAAATTTCTTCATTTACTCCCAAAGCAACTTCTCAAAGGTACAGGAAGATGTATTTCTTGTTGTTAACATAGTGGATTCCATCTATCAGCAGTTAGGTACTTATATCATTTTAACTGGGATTGAGATTTGGAATCATGGAAATGTTTTCCCAATGATAACCATAGAGCAGGTTCTGAAGGATTTTGCTCAGTGGAAACAAATTGGTCTTTCCAGACTACAATATGATGCTGCACATATTTTCATAAATAATGCACTTATAAGTACACTTGGTATAGCTTATGTTGCAGGAATATGTCGTCGTCCTATTGATTGTGGAGTTAATAATTTCCAAGGAGACCCCTGGTCTCTTTTTGCCCTCACAGTAGCCCACGAGTTAGGCCATACTTTGGGTATGGGGCACGATGAAGAATTCTGTTTCTGTGGGCAAAGGGGTTGCATCATGAATGCTGTCAGAGTGCCAGCAGAGAGATTCACCAACTGTAGTTATGCAGATTTTGAAAAGACCACTTTAAACCAGGGATCATGTCTGCACGCTCCTCCAAGTCTAGGGGAAGTCCTTATGCTGAAGCGCTGTGGGGACGGTGTGGTCGAAGGAGAAGAGGAGTGCGACTGTGGATCTGTAAAGCAGTGTGAACAAGATCCCTGTTGTCTGTCGAACTGCACTCTGAGTCCCGGGGCTGCCTGTGCTTTTGGGCTTTGTTGCAAAGACTGCAAGTTCATGC
>PVKZ01006787.1:0-30356 GCA_004027375.1 Macroglossus sobrinus | reverse complement strand
AGGTGGGGGCACCCACGTGTGCGCACGCCCAGGCTCTGCTCGCCCGGGCCCCCGAGGGCCTTCTTCACGGGGGTCGCTGTCAGAGGCCGTGTGTTGCTGGAGAGGGCCGCCACCGGGCTCGCTGATCCCGGCCACCATGAGCGCGTCCTCGGGCGGTCTGTCCCCACCCCGTTCTAGCTGTCCTGGGCCGGGCGGGAGGCCCACTGGGCTGTTGGTGGCCAGTTTCAGGCCGGGGTTAGGCCAGAGCATGGGGTATGATTGGGGTGAGGGCCAGGACCTGGGCAACGGAAGGGGGCTCCCTCAACCTGGGAGGGGGTGGCGCTTGCGAGAAGGCCTCCCAGAGGGGGTGACAGCCTGCAGGCCCGGAGGGGAGAGGGGAGGCCTGGATTCGAGTGGGGCAGTCCAGAGCCGAGGCTGGGCCGGCTTCTGAGGCCCCGTCCAGGGTCCAGACCTGACCCTGTGGGAGGGGTGGAACCATTGTGTGTGGGAACCACGTTCCAGGTCTAGAACATTCCCCAGGAATCCGGCTTTCCAGGCTATCCTTTGGGGGCCCCCGGGCCTCCCCCTCCCCCGCCTCTCCTGGCCCGGTGTCAGCGGGACGGGGCAGGCCCGGGCCGGGGCCGGGGTCTTCGGGAGACGGCGGCGGCCTCGGGAATGCCGGCAGGTCTGGGCGCGGCCTGCGTGTGGGCGCGTGCGTGCGTGGGGGCCGAGGGCTCGGGCCGGGAGGGGCCCCTGCTCCCCTGGAGCCAGCCACCCCGCGAGGAAGAGGGGTGGGCGCAGACCTGTGGGCGGGCTCGCCCGAGGGCCTCAGGCCCCGTGGTGCAGGGTCTGCATGAAGCCTGGTGCCCCCCTATCCCCTGTGCACCCGCCATGGCCGAGGGGCCCCTTCCCTTCAGGGAGCACGTATCGAGCACTCGTGGGGACTGGAGAAGTTTGGGGTGAGGCTGAGGAGGAAATGGGGCTCTAGCCCAAGGTGGGGGCCGGGCGAGGCCGGCAGAATGCTGGGGCGCAGGCCAGCTCTGGGGAGCTCCCCCAGGCCACCTGCAGGAGCCGCTGCGTTGGGCAGGGGCCGGGGGCGTCCCCTGCTGCCCCCGAGGGTGCTTTAGAGCCACCGCTGCCACCGTGGGGCTGGGGAAACTGAGGCCCGGCCCTGGACGGGGGGGGGCTGGTGAAGCCCGGCGAGCTTTCGGTGCGTGGCCCAGGGCCCCTGCGTGTCCTGCCTGGCGATGCTTGTCTGGCAGTCCAGCCGATCAGTCGCTGGGGGCTGCCCGCCACCCCTCCCCACGTCCCCTCCACCCTCATCCCTCCTTACTCCTGCCCCGCCCACATGGCCCTCCCATCACCCCCCCCCCCCGTACCCCCGTGAAACTTCTCCCCCTGCTCCAGCTCGAGTCCTCTCCCAGCCCCGTTCGGCTTTGTGGGGAGGGCCCCGGGCTGCGGAGGGCAGGACGCGGGGCGTGGGTGAGCCCCCACCAGCGTGCGTTGGTCAGATTTTTCTGAGGATTAGTAAAAAAAAGCCCCTCACTCGCTCTGCCGAGTGCGTGCTAAGAATCCCAGTCGCTGTGGCCTGTACCCCGGGAGACGGCAGGGTGCTCGTGGGCCTGGGGTCCTGGACAAGCCGCGGTGGAGCCCTGGTCGGGGCTCGGGGTGTGCGGGCTCCAGGGACCTCCCTGGGCGCCCGGGCAGCTTCCTGGCTGTCCGTGTGCCTCGGGGGCCGGCTTCGGCCGTTCGTCTGGTGTGCAAGGGGCAGGGGCTCACAGGGAGCTGGGTGGGGCCTCTTGTCACCCCGTGAAAGGGCAGGTGGAAGGTTCTGAAGCCGTCGGGGCCCCAGGGCTGGGGACGGGGGTGCGGACGGAGGTGCTGGCGGAGGTGGGAGCCCCCAGACCCTTAGCTGGAGTCCCTGCTTTCTCTCTGGGGTCGTCCCGGGCCTCTGGGCTGGGCTTGGAGTCGCCGGCTGCCTGCGTGCGGCCTTGACCAGGGCCTTGGGGTCCTGGGTTGGCGTCCGGCCGCCTCCGAGCCAGTGACAGGCTGCCGCTGGCTCGTCCTCGGGCACAGCGGGCAGGAAGCAGCTGTTCCTTCTCCGCTCCCACCCCTGCTGGTCACGGCATCCCGCTGTGACAGGGAGGCCTGGATTCGCCCCGTGGGAGTCGGGGGTCAGAGGTCTCAGCGCCCTGGAGCCTGCGTCCTACCCCGGAGGACTGGGGTGGGGATGGCGCGGATGCGGGCGCCTCGCCCGTGCTCCTGCCACCAGGCTCGCCGCTGTCAGGTCTGGTGAAAGTGTTTGACACACGGGGAGACGCTTTCGCCAACGGGCCTGCCTTGTGGGGGCTCAGCCTGGGATCGGGGTGCCGAGGTGGGGGGACCCTGCTGGAGGGAGCAGCCCTACCCTAAGTCCTGGGCCTCGGGAGAGGGGGCTTCCACTGGGGCTGGCAGCAGGCTGGGGAGGCAGGGCCCCAAGATGGGTGGGGGGGCTGTGTGTGGGGGGGTCCCAGCAAGAACCAGGTCCCAGCCCCAGTGCCTGCAGCACCCAGGGGAGCCCTGTCTTTCCCCTGGGCTGGGATCTGGGAGCCCCCTTGGGTGGTCTGGAAGCCCAGGGGGCCTGGCAGGGTTTTTGGGTCCACGCTGGTGGGGGGTGGCGGTTGGGGCTGAGGGGGTGACGGGGCTGTGGGCGCTGAGGTGCTGCAGCCCCCACAGGCCGACCCCTGTAACCGTCCGTCAGGTGTACCCGCCGCGCCGAAGTCCCCGGCAGGCGTGTGTCGGTAACGAGCTTTCTCCTGTAATTTGCGTCCTAATTGCCGAGCGAGCGTGTCATGGCTCTGATTAAAATCGAGGGGCTGGCACTTCCTTACGTGGGAGCAGGCCGGCGTCCCTCGGGGCTGCCCACCGGCCACGCAGGTGACCCGGGGGGAGTGCCCCGGGCCGCCCGGTCTGGCCTGGGCCGGGATTTCCCTGCCGCTCTGTCACACTCTCCCTGGGGAGCAGAGTGTGCCCATGGCCTCTGTTCCCATGGGGACGCCCTCACGCTGTGGCCGTCGAGCTTGCCAGGCCGCTGGCCGGCGGGAGGGGCCCCCGCTCTGGCCCTCTCCCAGCTGCAAGTGGCCCCCTGGCTCACACCTTTCCTGGGCTCTGTCCCACTGCCCCGGTGGGTCAGGGGCGGACAAGGCTCATAGGGGTTCAAGGGCCCCTGCGACCCCTGAGCTGACGCCCCTTGCATTCTCCAGGGTGGAGCCGTGCTGCTTGCTGAAGCTCCCGCCCGCCGCCTGGCCTTGACCCTGGCGGCCTTGACCCTGGCGGCCTTGACCCTGGCAGCCTTGACCCTGGCGGCCTTGACCCTGGCGGCCTTGACCCTGGCGGCCTTGACCCTGGCAGCCTTTGTGCTTGGATCACTCCCCTCCCCAAGGAGGGGGCTGTTGCATACCGCACGTCCCAGGTCAGGGGTCCTTGCCTGGGGTGGGGGCATCTCCCGGGCTCCTACCTGAGTTGGGGTTCCAAGCTGATGCTTCTGGAGCCCCCTGGGTTTCTCCCTTCAGCCAGAAGGTCCACGTGTTGGTGGCTTGTTTGAGGCCTGTCTCCCCCAGCACCCCACGCCCAGTGCCTGACACCCAGCGCCCAGCACGGAGCCGCAGGCCCCTGCCGGACGTGGGCCGTGGCTGCCCAGCGTTTCCGCCGAGCCAGGCGCCGAGCTGACCCTGGAGGGCTTGCGGTCACTTCCTGCCAGCAGGAGTGACAGGAGGCCCCAGAGGATCGGGCCTCGGGGTCTGCCCTGGAGCCGAGCCCGCAGCCGCTCGCCGGGGCCGGCTCCTGGCTGGGGTGAACGGCGGGGCCGGCGGCCCAGCCAGGCCGGCGGGGGCAGCGAGGAGGGGGCTCCTCCGGCAGAGGCCCTGCCTGCTCGCCTCACGCCCAGCCTGCTCTTGGCCAGGCTCCCGGCCCCCCGGCCCTCCCCCCGCTCCCAGCCCCAGTCTGGGGCGCGTGTTCCCTGCCGTGAATTAGGGAGAAGCTGGCACCCCGTTCTCCACCCCCTTTTCCTGGCGGTTTGTGTCGTGTCTGGTGATGGTTGTCACCCGAGGAATGGCCACAGGCGGGTGGGCCGTGGACCCCATTGCTCTCCGCCCCCGCACGGCCCCTTGCTGACAGTGCTGCCGTGGAGGTCCCCTCCCGGGGGGGGCCTCCTGCCACACCCCTGCCCTGCCGGGAGCGGGAGAGGTGGAAGGTGTCCACTTAGAGGATCGGCTCACTTCGCAGCTGACGGGCCTGGGGTGCGGCCCACCGGCCGCTCAGCGGGGTGCCGTCTCCGCGGGCTGCCTGCCCATCGCGGTTCCTGTGACTCGCCAGCGCTGTCCCCAGGAAGGCCCTCAGCAGTGCACGTGGGCACAAGGCCGTGTGCCGCGGCCGTGGCACCCAGGGGCCCTGCCTCCAGGGGCCGGGACTGGGCTGACCCCGCACCACAGTGCCCCCTTCCGTCCACCCACCCGCCCACGGCCCCGGCCAAGGCCCACGCGGCCCCTTCCTGCGGGGGGTGCCCGGCCTTCTCGCCCCGGGGGCCGTGCCCTCTTTCCCACCGTGAGCGCAGGGCTGTCGGGCAGGCCCCGTCGGTGTGGTTTTGGGGTGAGCTCCTGACGCTTTGTCATCTCCCTGTGTTTAGCAGGATTTTTTTGGGGGGGGGGGAAAGCCCTTGACGAATAACTTTAACTAGGGAAGGAACCGATCCCGAGGAGATGGCCGTTTGTGCAGTGGGTGTGGGTGCGGGGACGTGCTGGCACCCACGCCGGGCGTCCCCCACCGTGCCCCCGCTCTGCCCGCCCTTCCAGACTCTTCCAGACTCTTCCAGACCCTTCCATGCGAAGGGTCTTTTCTCCCCTAAGTGTCGAGCTGAGTTAAGACCTTTTCCTGCTGAGCTGAGCTGAGCTCCTGAGGTGCACACGTCTCGCACGTGGCGTCCAGGTGTGCGGGGAGGTGGGGCCGGGGCCCTGGGGGGGGCCGCCACGTCTGGGTGGGCGGCAGGTCTGGTGCGTGGCCGCCGTGGGCGCTGGGTGGCCCACCCGGTGAGAACAGGCGGCTGGCCGGCCTCAGGCTCCCGGAAGGGCCTGGGTTGGCATCTTTGTCGGTGCTGGGGACAGCAGTCCCCCGCCATGGGCATGGTCTCTACACAGGCCAGGGGCCCACGAGGACAGTCACAGCTGTAAAGCTGAGGCTCAGACGGGGCAGGTCAAGATTCCAGGTGGGACCCTGCCCTGCCCTCCTGGCCTGGGTCCCCTCCACGCCCTCTGGGCAGCTTCCTGGTGGGGGTGCGGTTGGGGATGGAGTGGCCTCCGGGCCTGGACCCCACTGTCTGTGTAGGCTGGGCTCTTCCGGGGGGCACCAAGGGGTGCTCGCAGGGTGCTCCAGGAGTGTGGGGGAGATGAGGGAAGTCTGTGGGGTGCTCCGGGAGTGTGGTCTGCAGGGCTGTGCGCGGCCCGGTGGGGGTGGGGCTGTCAGGGACCCAGTGGGGCCACTGGCACCGGTGCGTTGGGGACAGGAGCAGAAGTGGCCCCCAGCGCCCACACCGGCGCTGGCCTCGGTCCTGCTTTGTGGCCCCAGTGTTTTGAATATTACCGACGAGGATGTCCAGTTACTCTCTCCTCCCACCCACCCTCCTGTTACAGGCGGGGAAACTGAGGCTGGAGAGGGTGTGCCCTGTCCAAGGTCGCCCTGAGAGGGGGCAGTCCCAGACCATCTGGGGAGCACCTCTGTGGTCAGGGCCTTTTGGGGCCAGGCGGGGCGCAGGGCTCGGGGCCGGGGCTGTTCGGGGCCAGGCGGGGCGCAGGGCTGGGGGCCGGCTGCAGGGGTGAAGCTCGGCCCTCCGCACCAGCTCCCGGGGGGCCTGGGCTGGGGTGCACGGCCGGGCGGCTGACCTCTGGGAGTTTTGTTCTGTCTTGGTTGGAGCCTTAAGACTCGGGTTTCGTCGGGTGCCTGCCTGCACCCCTTCCTTTCTTGGGGGGCTGATGCTGCGTCAGCATCTCGCGGGCCAGGCCCTGGTCCTTCGGGGCGGCACGGGGCCCCGTCACAGAAGGGGGTTGGAGGCTCGCAGACGCCAGGCCCCGGCAGGGAGGCGGCCTGGGGAGGGATGGGGGGGTGGTGTGTGTCCCCAGCATCCTCGCTGCCTGGGTGGTCTCCAGCGCGCATGGACCGGGGCGCGGCCGCCCCTCCCGGGCCCACCGTTGGCGTGGGCTCAGGAATCCCGCGTTATCTCCGGCCCTTCCAGCTTCCTCAGCAGGGTGCAGGGCTGCCGTGTCCCACGGCCACATCTGGAACCAGTTACCCAGGGTGTCGGCGGCAGAGGGCTGGGCTGCAGCAGGCTCTGGGGGAGCGGAAGCACCCCCCACTCCCCAGCACCAACCCCAGCTGACTCCCCCCGCTCCGGCCCTGAGCCCCCTCGGGCAGGACGAGGCCTGGCCTGGGGCCAGCGTGGCTCAGCCCAGCCGTCAGGGGCCGGCAGCACTGTCCCCTCCCCAACAGGCTTGGGCCTCCTCGTGAGCTGGGTGGGGCCGGGGAATCCATCTTGGCCCGCCCGGTCTTCCTGCCCCCGGAAGCTGCACCTGGAAATACCGTGTTAGAGCGTGAAGTGTGACGGGCCAGAGGGACTGTCCCCGACTCCCCGACACCCAGAGACGTGAATTCCTTGTCTGAGGTCTTGCACGGCCCCGGGGATCAAGGACTGCCCCCCCGCCTTCCGAAGGCCAGTTCCTCCCTTGGGTGGGGGTGGCTGGGGTGGTGGTCTGGGCCTGGGTGGCCAGGTGGCGCAGAGCCGTCAGGGGTGCACAGCTGGCAGCTCCGGGCCCCTTGCCCAGCCGTCGGGGCTGCCCGGGGAGGCTGTGGGGGCTTATCTCGTCACGGTCTTTGACGTCTGCTGGCTCACCCAGCTGTGCGGGGGGCACCTGGGCTCCCAGGGCCCCCCCCGGGGGCATAGAAATGTCCTTAGCGCCTGAAGCTGGACCCTGTGAGGGGCCACCCGCGGCTGGCTTTCGGCAGCTCGTCTGCACCTCTGGGTTCCTGCCCCTCAGCCGGCCGTCACCCAGGGGCCCGCCCAGCCGTCCCCGGCAGGCAGGCAGGCAGGCAGGCAGGCAGGCCGGTTCCGGGCCACTCAGCCAGCCGGTTTTGCTGACCCTGCAGGAACTGCTAATTAAGCTAATGGTTCCCAGCGCTCCCTGCCATCAGCGAGGTATCAGCGAGCTGGAGATGCTCGCGATAAGACACTCCCTGCCTGCTCCGGGTTTGGCAGGGAACAAACACAGCCCGTGTGAGCCCGCCCCTCCGCCTGTGTGGGCCCCGCTCCAGGCCCCAGCTGCCCGGAGAGGGTCCCCTCGGCCCCCTGGGGCCTTTTCCGCCGTCAGAGGGACCAGGTCGGGGGGCTTCCCCAGCTTGAGCTGGGGGTCCTGAGCTTGAGAGAGCCCCGGGCCCTCCGCTGGGGACAGCAGCGGTGTGTCACTTCACGCTCACTCCATTGTCACCTGCACGAGATCAACAGCACGGGGGTGTGTGTGGGGGGGACACTGAAATGAAACCCCTTCCCGGGTGCCTCTCTGTGAGCCCCCCATCCCTGGAGAGGCCTTCTCGGGGTGCGGTCTGCAGCCCCGCTGCTACCCCCGCCCCCCGCGCCTGGCGCCCCCACGGGCTCAGGGGTTGGGGCTGGGTGGGAGCTGCCGTCCCTCTGGCCGGCCCAGGGCTCTGGTCGAGGGTGCCCCCAGCTGCTGTCCTTCCCCGGCCGCTGTGTCCAGGCGGGGCCTCCCCTCCTGGCGACCCCCCGTTTCCTTGTTTCTGCCCGGGTTCGCGCTGGGTCTCCCTTGTGGCTTCTCCACGTGTCCCCTGGTGTCGGAGGCAGGGCGCGTGGTCGCCGTCCGTGGAAGGTGTCGCCTGCGGGATCGGCCCGGCCACGCGGAGCGTTGGGGATCTCACGGCCCCTCGCACTGTGACGGCCCCCGTCCCCTCCTCTGTCACCCCGAGCCGTCCCCCAGCACCGGCTCGGCTTCGTGCTGCACTGGGGGGTGGGGGCACCGGGTAGGGGTGGTGGCCCCCGGCATGGCGGGACCCGGGGGCCTCTGCACGGGGCGGCTCAGACCACGGGGGGCGGCCGGGGGCGGCGTGGACGCCGCGGGGGCTGCACCCAGCGAGCAGCGTCCTGGAGTGAGGCCGCCCCGTGGCGGCTGGCTGGGGGGCCGCAGTCACGGGGTAGGCGGCAGAAGGTCCACGGGGTCTGCCTCCGAAGCTGACCTGAGCACCCCATCAGACCCCTCCCTGGCCCAGCCAAAACCTCCGTCCCCCCGGCCCCATGGGGGCGGCCAGCCGTGGGGCAGAGCGCGGTCCCCCTGGCCTGGTCCCCCGGGCGTGGCCCGGCGTTCCTCCCCTGTGGGCTGGCGCTGCCACCAGTGTGCCCAGTGGGACCGTGTTCCTGGAGCCGGGGTGGCCTTGAGCGATGGCTGCTGTCCCCGCCCCGCCTTTGCAGTTGAAGTCCAGCCAAGGCGTGAGCCCAGGCACGGCTGGACCGTGGGGCGGGGCGTGTGCGCGCTCGGCCGACCTGCCGTGTGTGGACGGCGACAGCCCCACGAGGGCCTGGCTGCGGGGCGCCCGGGCACTCGGCACCCTTGGGGACATGCTGTGTTTGCCATGCCCGTGAGGCCGCCGGCGTCGGGGGCCCTCTGCGTGCCACCCGTGCTCTCCCTGCCGTGCCCCGGCTGCTCCGCAGAGAGCTGGCCCCATCCCCGTCCCCGTCCTCGGCCTGGAGACGCGGAGCAGAGCCTGTGGCCCGATTTCGACCTCGGACCCCGCTTGCTGGCCTGTAGCCGGGCCCAGGGGCGGGGCGCAGGCTGTGGGGGCAGCCGTGCACCTCTGGAGGGGCCCCACCCCTGTCTTCTGTGTCCCCTGGGGACGGGGGTCGTCGCCGAGGGTGGGGGTGGGAGGGGAGCCGTGACCCCGAGCCGGTGCTAAGGCCGGCTGCTCCCTCGCACGGACGGCGGGCTCCGCCTGGCGCTGCCGCGTGTGCCGACCGGGCGGTGACGTGGCCGGCGGTGTCGAAACGCGTGCTCGGGGGTTTCCTAACTTCCTGCTGGCCCGCCACGGGACTGGGCGTCAGGATCCCCGGTGCCAGCCCAGCCCGCACTCCCTCTCGAGGCGCCTGGCTTCCCGTTCTGCCCCCCCCCCCACTGCTGCCCGGGGTGCTGCCGGAGGTCGTGACGTCAGGGCACGGTGACATGACGCTGGGCCCGTGTAGCCCTCGTGACCTGCCCGCTGTAGACGGCCTCGGGGTGGAGGTGGGATTCGAACCCAGGCCGTGGCCTCTGTGCCCTTGCTGCTCTCAGCCCGGGGACCTCGCCCCAGCCTCGTGGGCTCACACCCGTGTGACGGCGGAGGGTGGTAGCCCAGGGTCCTGGCCCCCTGCACCTTCTGGGACGCCACCCCAAACTGGGGGTGTGGGCCCTTCCTGGGCTGACTCCTGCACTGAGGGGACGGTGGGAAGTGGGGAGCTGGAGGGGGTACCAGACGGTGTCCCCCTGTGTTCACCTGGAGCGGGAGGCCTGGCGCATGGAGCCCCCTGCACGTGGCAGGCAGTGACTGTGACAGCTGTGAACTCATCGTCATCCTGTGTGCTGGGCATGCCACTTCGGGGGTCGCGGGGCCCTCCCCGTAACCTGGGTGGGTGTCCTTATGCCGAGTGTGTAGAGGAGGAAATGGGGGGCTCAGGGAGGCCTGCGGGGGGCACACAGCCGGGGCGGGGAGCCGGCAGCCAGTCGCTCACCAGGGACAGTCACACATTCTCTGGGATTCTGCGGGGCCCGTGGGAAGGTGCGCCTCGGAGGGGCGTCCCAGCTCTGCCGTTTGGAGCCGAGCGACTTCGGGCGGGCGGCTGGGCTCTGAGCACCGAGGGGACCCGGGACCCTGGTGTGGAGCTGGCAGAGGGAGCTTCCCGGGTCTGGCCGGCTGCGCGAGGGGCGGTGTGGGGGGCCCAGGACCACCTCCCCCAGCGAGGGCGGCCACATACCCCAGCCCCGGTCCCCGACCCTCGCTGGGTGGGATCTGGAGTTCTAGGAACTTGTGGTCACGCCCGCCTGCCCGTGCCCGTCAGCAGGGGAGGGGCCTGGGCACATGTTTCTCGTGGAGGAGGAAGTGGGCACCCAGCGAGGGTGAGGGGCCAGGCCTGGGCCACACAGCGGGGCGGCCGGGCCAGGGGCTCGCAGCGAGGGGTGTCGGGACACCCGTGCAGTGGTACGGTGGGTGTTGCAGGTGGGCTGGCCATGGAGCGCGTTGCAGGGGCTGGGAGGGTCGGTAAGGGGACGGGCCGTGAGCCCCGAAGGGGGCCTTGGTGGCTGAGGACCCACCGTGTGCCAGGTGCGCGCCAGGTGTGCGCCAGGTGTGCCCACTGCCTGCCGGCTGCTGCAGCTGCGTGTCACCCCTGCACCAGGCGCTGTGCTCAGCTCCTGTCCTGGGACAGCCCCGTGTGTGCCCACTGTCGGCCGTTTGTCCAGATGACAGCACTGCAGCACAGACAGACGGACGGCTGGGGCCCTGGTCTCGGTGCCTCCTGATGCTGAGGCGTCCCCTGCGCCTGCCTGCCCCGTCCCTGGGGCTGTGGCTGGGGTGGTGGCCCTCACGGGGGTGGGGCCTGTGTGTAGCTCGGTCCGGCCGTCACCCAGCCGTGCACAGGGATCCCAGGGGTTGGTTTGGGGTACGTGGAAGGCTGCGGGGCTGCAGCGGGAGGGAGGTGAGTGGTGCCCCCGAAGGAAGCCGTCCCCCATGACTGTGCGGGGACAGAGTACCCGCCTCTCGACCCCTCCTGCTGCGGCGCCGAGTGGCCGGGCTCTTTGGGCTCCTGGGCCCGGCCCCTTTATCTGCTCGTTAGTGCCGGTCGGGGGCGAGGGGGTTGGGCATCTGTGACACGCGAACGAAGCTGCAGCTGGGGCATCATCCCCTCTCTGAGGGTGAGGAAGGCCACTTAGAGCCACTGGGGTTGAGTCAGCCATTGGGGGCCCCACCCGGCCCTGAGTCAGGGCCAGGGTCTGCGGGCCGGGGGCCATCTGCACCTCGCCCCCCGAGGGGACAGATGCCAGAGGCCACCGTACTGGGCACTCATCCCCTCCCGCTGCCCCCTGGCCACTTCCCGTGCGGGTGACGCGTGTCTGCAGAGTTGGGGTTACAGGCTCAGAGGGGTCGCTCAGCCTGCGTGAGGCTTCGGGGCTCCGGGGAACGTGGCGCTTACCTGGCTGGTTCCTAACCGTGCTGCAGCCCGTGGCCCGCACCGGCCCGCTCCTCGCCCGCCAGCCCCACCAGCCCGTCCGTTCGGTAAGGCTTTACTGGGCACCTGCTGTGTGCCAGGCCCCCGGGTCCCCTGGTCTGGCTCCTCCCTTCAGGGCCCCCGGACCTTGGCTGCCTCATTCGGGGGGCTGGGAGCACCTGCAGCGTGGACAGTGTCTCCGAGGGTGTGTAGTGGAAGAAGGCCCTACCTACCCTGTGGGGAGGTCCGGGAGGGCTTCCAGGAGGAGGCGTCGTTTAACCCGCGTGGGAGGGAGCCAGGAGACACGTAGGGGGAGTTTCTGGCGCTGGAAGCAGCCCGTCCAAGCCCAGGGGTGAGAGCACGCGTGTCCCTGGAAGTGACCCGGTTCCCAGGGCTGGGGCCGGAGTGGGCAGGCGGCACGGAGCGGGCAGTGTGGGAGGGTGGGCGTGGCAGAGGCCACGCGTGGCTGCTGCAGCCGTGGTTGGCTGGGGCAACCCCGGAAACCTCCCTGGCCCGCGTCGTGGCGTCTTTTGGGCACCGGGCTGACGCTTCAGGGTCCGGGGCAGGGGCGAGCTTCGTGGAGGAGGCTGGGGGTCTTGGGGGCCTCGGCCCCGCTGGAGCTCCGGGCGTGGGCTGCCTGAGGGTGCTTCAGGAGGCTGGTCCTAGGCCCTGGCGCGGGCCGCAGGCCGCAGGCCACAGGCAGGCCCCGGCCCGAGCAAACCCGGTTCATCTCGGGGTCAGCCTGGGACTGTGCGATGGGCAGCTGGGGCGGCCGGCTCGTCTTACGGCCGAGGACCAGGCTCCAGCCCTCCTGGCGGCCCTTCCGGCGTGTGTTGGGGGAGGGTGCTGTCAGGGTCTCGGGGTGGGCTGGGGTTTGGAGAACATCCCGTCTGCGCTGGGCTTGGCGCGAGCTCTCCGTGGGCGTTGGTGCGTGTGGCAGCCAGGGAGATGCCGGGGTTCTGGAACTTTCTGCCCTCCCCCCCCACCGCAGGCGAGCACTGGCGTCTTGCTGACCCCCCACCCCCCACCCCGGGGGCACACACACAGCTGACCGGTCCTGCGGAGTTCTGGACGTGCTCTTCTTTTAAACAAAAGTGGAATCCAGATTTTTAGTGTCTGTCAAATTCGGGGTCTCCCGCAGGAAGGGGGGACCCCCTCTCTTTTGGGGGCGGAAGAAGCTGGCCTGTTGCTGTGACTGGCTGGGCCTTCTCACGTCCAGTGGAGAGAACCTGGGCCCAGGACCCAGGGTCCCGCACGGGTCACCCCCTCCCTGCTCCAGCAGTGCCCCTTCCGCTGACGCCCCTCCCACGGTGCCCCCCGCCCCGGCAGCCTGGGGTCCCAGAGGGCCCGCCCCGCCCAGCTGCGGGGCCTTGGGCAGGTTGAGCTTTGTCACGTCTCTGGGCCTCAGTCCCATCCTGACGCCCGTGGGGTTTGGGGTTTGAGGGGGACCAGGCGCGTCCCAAGTGCCCAGCGCAGGGCCTGTGTGCCGGGGACGGCTCGGAAGTGGGGGAGCGCCCCTGCCCCCGCCGTGTGCAGGGGGTTCCGGGGGCATGGGGCAGTTGCCTTTTTCCCACCTGCAGGTGCCGGGTTTGGGGGACGGACCTTCCTGGCTCCTTGCACCTGAAGCCAGCCAGGGGTCATGTGACCAGGGGCAGGTACGGGGTGGGAGGTGTCTCCACTCACACCGGGGCCATGGGGTGGGGTCCCCATTACTGAGCTCCCGTGGGGGCCGGCCCCCGTTCGGAGCTGCCCGGCTTGGGGTGCCGCACGCTCGCGGGGGGTTGCCATTCGTTGCTCGGCTGCACGGAGGGCTCACGCGTGACCCCGCTCGGCCCCAGCCAGCCCAGGTCCCCTCTGTCCCGGCGTCCGCTGCAGCGTCGTGTCTCGTGGACTCGCGGGAGCCGCCGTGAGCGGCCGTGGTCACGCCGCCGTCCTGCGGGGCCGGCCGTCGTCCGTCCGTCCCACGTCTCGTCCTGCGGGGAGCCGGGACAGCGCTCTGAGTCAGGGTCACTGCGAACGGGCCCAGTAACTTGCCGTCGGGGTCGCTGGCCATGGCGGCTGGACTCGCGCCCGTGGCCGCCCTGGCACGTGGCTGCGGTGCCACCCTGCCGGGAGTGTGTTTGGGGGGTCGCTCCCGTCCTAGGGTCTGGATCGCACCCCTTGGCCCTTCATGTTGATTGCTAAGCACGGGGGCCTGAGCCCCGACCGCGTCCGTGGTGGACGCAGGCCCCGGCTTTGAGCGCCTTGGGCCGAGTCGGGGTCTTGGCCGCAGCCCCCGTGCGCCATCTCCAGCCCGCGTAGGGTTTCCGGGGGGGGGGGCGAGAAGCACCCTTACTTCGAAAGATGTAAGATTTTTATTCTAGGGTTTTATTTCTTCTCTTTTTAAAGTTTCGTGCACGTGTTTTAATCAGCTGCCGGCCCGGACCGGCGTCCCGCCCCCCTCGGGGGTAGGGGTGCGGTGGAGGTCTGCTGGGGTGCCAAGGGAGGCCCCTGCTCCGTCAGCCCCCGAGGGGCTGAGAAGATGCTGAGTGGCGGCCCAGCTTGGGGCCGCGTGGGGGCTGGAGGGGCACCTGGCCCCCCTGTGGGGTGACCCCCACGGTCCCGCCAGCTCAGTGTCCTCCTGGACGGTCGGCGGGTGGTGGTGCCAAGAGCAGCGCGCAGGCGTTCTGCCAACCGTGGGGCGCAGGGGTACGCTGAGCAGGAAGCCAGCTGCGGCCGCTCCCTCTGGGCACGGCTCGGGAGGGGCGGAGAGAGAGTGCCGGCAAGCCCCACGCTCCCGGGGGTGCCCAGGGGTGCCGGGCCACCACGCGTGTTGCTGCGTGACAGCTGTGCGCTGGGTCACTGTGCGTGCCTGTGTGGGGTCCTGGTCCCCCGGACGCCTATGACCTTGCTTCGTTTCCCCGAGTCAGGCTGTCCGGCCCCACCCTGTGAGGAGAGGGCCCCCCTCCCCCCCGTCCACCCCGGTGGGGCCGCGAGCCCCTGGCCTGTGCTCTGGTGGGGGCGGGGCCCGTGCTGCCCGCTCTGTGGGTCAGTGGACTCAGTGACTGCCAGGTCCCTGCTGCTGACATAGCCCCTGGGATCCAGCCAGACGCCCGGGGGGCCCCTCCCCGCTCCCCCTCTGTGCGTGCTGTTCCCCATCCTACCTGCTTGTCCCCGCAGTGCTCTTCCTGGTCCCTCCGCCTCTCCTTTCCTCCGCTCGCCCGTCCTCACTCCCCTGCGCTGGGTGAGGCCTCTGCCTTCCCGTTTCCCCCCACTTCCTGTGGGGGCTCTGAGGGCCGAGGGTGGGGGGCCCAGAACGGCCCCTGCTGCTGAGGGCTGCAGGGCGGTGGCTGGCCTTGCTCTATGGCCGTCTGTGGGGACTGCCTCTGGGGCCTGTGGTCAGGTGTCGGGTGCTGGTCACCGCCGCCTGGGGGCATGGTGGCCCTTCAGTGTCGGGGGCCTGTCCTGACCCTCTGGGCTGCGGTGTGGTCACCCCCTGGAGGCGCCATCCACGTTCCCCTGAGCCTGGCAGGGCCTTGCCCTCCTGTCTGGTGCTCCCTCTTGGTGCCCTTAGTTCTTGGGGAGGTGACGAGCCACACCCGAGTGGCAGCCGAGGCCTGGGGCCAGCCTGAGCGGGAGCCTTGAGGGGGGCTTCTCCGAGTGGCCGTGGCCAGAGCTGTGGTCCCATTGACCTACCTGGCCCCCTAGGGTGAAGCTCTGCCTCACGGAGGTGAGACGGTCACCGGACATGGCTCTGGAGGGTCCCCAGCATGCTGGCCTCTGGGCCGGGTGACTGCAGGAGGCGGTGGGGGTCCCTGGGCTCCCAGGTTTGTTCCCATGAGGCCTTTGGGTTGGGGATGCAGCCGTTCAGGAGCTGTGTTCCCCAAGCCCGAGTGTGACTTTCCTGGGTACCTCCCCTAGGGCCCCCTGTGGCACCGTGCCCGGCTGGTACCCCCGTGTTGGCGAAGCCTGGTTCCCAGGCCCGTCCTGCCGTCTGCTGGCGTCAAGTCTGGACAGGTGTGTGTGTCAGGGCCGCTGCCCGTGGTGGGGCTGGAGGTGGCGTGCCGACCCCGTGAGTCACACGGGTGCTGGCAGCAGCGGGGGTGGTGGGGCCCGGGCTGCAGCCGACGAGCTGAGGCACGCCGCTGGCCTGGCGTGGGAACCCACGAGGCACGGGGGTGCGGGGTGTGGGGGCCTGCCCAGGGGAGCTGAGATGGGGCCCTGAGACTCTGCCCCCCAGCCAGCCATGCTGGGGGCCAGGCCGGGGAGGCGGGGCGGCCGTGAGGGCCGGGCATCTCCCAGGCCAGGGCTCCCCAAGGAGCCGATGCCGCCCCATGCCCTGACCAGGCCAGCGGGGCGGCAAGACCCTGGGGGAGGCGAGGGGAGGTGGAAGCGGATGGCGTTGGAGTGGGGACCCTGGGTTTGGTGTGTGGGTCGAAACGTCTGGGTGTCCAGGCGGCCGATGCCTCCGGGTGCCGCCAGGCCAGGCCCTCTGTGCCTGTGCCCCAAGCCCCCTGTCCCCAGCGGGGCTGCCGAGCCTCACCGGGCACCTCCCACAGACCCCCCCGCACCCAGGTCTGGGGGTCAGGCCAGACGCAGGGCCTTGGCAGGGCTCCAGGCCCTGGGGTGGTCCTGAGGGGGACAGCAGCGCCATCTCCTGCCGACGGTCAGCACCACACTGTCCTCTCTGTGGCGGAGACAGCCGGGCTCCGAGAGGGAGTGGGGTGGGTCGTGTGCCCCACCTCAGGGAGGGCTGTGGACCTGTGCGGGCAGAGCCCCTCGTGAGCTGTGTGGCCTCGGCCCAGACCATTTCGGGGGTGGGGTGGGCTCCTGACCTCCGGCGGGCTGGGATGGGCACCTCGGGGGGAGGACAGACGTGGGGACTGGGCTGGTTGCGGAGGCCCCGGGGGCGGGGAGCTGCTGGTGCAGGCCGGAAGCTGGAAGCTTTGGAGCGCTAGGGGCGTCGGGAGTTGGTGACCAGAGGGCCTGGCCAGGGGGGCTGGGGTCCAGGGACGACCCTGCCGGCCTGCAGAGCCTGCAGTCTTCTGCGCTGGTGGGGTCAGACTTGAACTAGCTCCTGTGGGGTGGGGGTTGCTCGCTGTGAGGGTGTCTTTCGGGGCTGGGGTACAGTCTGGACCTTCCTACTCTGTCTGGCACGGCAGGGAGGGCTTCCTGGAGGAGGTGTCCTTAGCAGGAAGACCTAGAGAGAATGACCCAGCCTGCTCTGAGGGCCAGGGCCGGGGCCAAGAGGGGCTGATGGTGACACTGATTAGAGAGGGCAGGGGGCTGGGCGGGGCTGGACACCGAGGCTTGTATGGGGCAGAATCGCCCCCACAACCATGGCCACGGGGACCCTCAGAGAGAGGGATGGGGCCGGCCTTGGTGTCAATGCTTGGTCGAGACCGCTGAGCTCATTGGAGGTTTTTCTAGGATCACGGTCGGCAGCTTAGGGGTGGGGAGCCCACTGGCCGTGCCCATCCAGTCGGGGCTTTGAGGGGTAGCTTCACCTTGAACTAGCCCTGACCTTCCTGGGCTCTCTACCTGTCCTGTGACCAGAGGTGGGGGCAGCGCCTCAGTCCTAGAGCCAGTGCGCAGTAGGGGCTGCTGGGGAGGCTGGCGTGGCCCTCTGGAGCTAGTACACAGTAGGGGCTGCTGGGGAGGCTGGCGTGGCCCCCTGGAGCCAGCGCGCAGTAGGGGCTGCTGGGGAGGCTGGCGTGGCCCTCTGGAGCTAGTACACAGTAGGGGCTGCTGGGGAGGCTGGCGTGGCCCCCTGGAGCCAGCGCACAGTAGGGACTGCTGGGGAGGCTGGCGTGGCCCCCTGGAGCCAGCGCGCAGTAGGGGCTGCTGGGGAGGCTGGCGTGGCCCCCTGGAGCCAGCGCACAGTAGGGGCTGCTGGGGAGGCTGGCGTGGCCCCATGGAGCCAGCGCGCAGTAGGGGCTGCTGGGGAGGCAGGCATGGCCCCTGCGAGTGCTCTAGGGCCTGGGGCCCCCAGGTGGAAATGAACGTCCCTTTTGGGCGGGGGCTACTTAGGGGGCTCGAAACAGTCCACACGTGCCTCCCGTCAGGTGTAGTGGTCAGAGGGACCTCCCCAGGTCTCTGCCCTCCGACCAGGGATGTGGGCGTGGCTGGCTGTTGGGGCCCTGGGTCTGTGTGCCCTCCCTCACCCCCCAGGATGTGAGCAGGTGGGGGGAGGCAGCTGGCAGAGCCCAGGGGCAGCGCTGGGCCTGGCGCCTCCCGCCCAGCCCCTCGCCCCTCCGCTGTGCTCTCGGGGGCCGGCTGCGTGTGGAGGAAGGAAGCTGAGGTTTGGGTGGCGTGAGTGCGTGTGTGTGTGTGTGTGTGTGTGTGTGTGTGTGTGTTCGCTTCTGACTGGGCTCCAGGGGCGCTGGCCAGGGCTGGGGTGCCCCGATGGGGAGGGCGAGGCCTGGGGAGGCCAGCAGAGCCCAGGGGGGGCCGGGGGCTTCCTGCGGGCCAGGATCTCGGTGCCGGGGCGGGGCCGGGGCAGGTGTGACGAGAAGCTGGAGGGGGCAGCGGAAGGCCTGCCCACCCCCAGGGCTGGTCCTGGGCTGCTGTCTCAGATGTGGCTGAACGGCACGGCGTCCCAGAGGCGGGGGACTGGCCAAGAAGGACCGCTGTGCTGGGAAGGACCAGTTGGTCTGTGGGACTGAGGGGTGTTATGGGGAGGGGAGGGACGTTTCAGGTCACCCGCCAAACCCCTTCAGTTATAAGGGGGACACTGAGCTGCGGCCCCGTGGCTGTGGGGGCTCTGTCTCCGTGCTGTGGGCGTTTCCAGTCGCTGGGGTGCAGGCACTCGCGCACAGCTGATTTCAGCTGTGCAGTGTTGCGAATGCCTTGGGGAGGGGATGGGGAGGGGGCTGGGGGAGGGGGCTGGTTGGAGCTAGCCCTGCCCCCTGCTGGTGCCGCCCTCTCCCCCCCCACCACCCCGCTTTCCTGCCCACCCAGAGGTAGCACATGTGGCTTGCGATTCTGTTCTCTCTGCTTCTGGCACGTTCTTGGTGCTTGCTAGCTGCGTGAGCGTCTTTGGGTGGGCCTGCCCAGGGTGGCCCGGGGTGGTGAGGCCCCTGGCCGTGCCCAGCTAGGACTCGGGTTGGGTGACTCACACGACGTGGCTTGTGTGTGGGCACAGAGGCTGGGTGGGCGGGGGCTGGCCACCGGTCATTCGGGAGGCGGCCACAGTTAGCACGCAGGTGGGCCTTGGTGGGGACGCGGGTCCCGACTGCACCAGCCCCGGAGGTCACCCAGCTGAAGGGACAGGCCCTGTGCTTGGTCAGCTGGCCTTGCTGTCCAGCCCCCTGGTCCCTGGGAGGCAGGTGGGGGGTCGGGAGGGCCCAGAGGCGGGTCTTCTTGTCATCAGTGGCTGTGGGATGTGGTGGTGTAGGACCGCCCGGGGGTGGGGTGGTGCTGGGGGGTCCGCGCCCTGGGGCCTTGTGGGCCGGAAGCCAGTCGGCTGCTCGTGGAGCGCCCCAGGCCCCCCGGTGCTGGCCCTGCTGAGCAGGGCTGGGGTCTGTGCTGGCTCCGAGAGGTGGCTCTGCCGTCTGGACCGTGCCTGCCCCCTGTGACGCCGGCCAAGGGTGAGTGGGCGGCTCCCAGAACCTCTCTTCCTGGCAGTGAGACGTGGCGACAGGCAGCTCTCAGGCGATGGGGCTCGTTGGGCACCAACGACCTGACTCAGTCGGCAGGGGTGGGAGCGCCAGGAGGGTGGCACAGAAGCCCTCCTGCCCCGCCCACCCGCTCTGGGCGCCCTGGCCCGTGGCCGACTGGCCAGGCCGTGAGGCAGCTGAGGAGGGTCTGGCGGTCACGGCGGACCACCAGCCGCAGCTGGGTTGGCGTGGCCGCCTCCGGGAGCAGAGCCCGTGCTGGGGCCGGGCGAGGCTGCGTGGGCCGGCTGCGGCCCTCGCTCCAGGTCCCACAGCGGGACGGCTTTCTGGGAGAATGCTGTGTGAGCAGGTGGGTGGACAGGGGTGGCCCGGGGCGCCGGAGGGGAGACCGAGGCAAGGCTGCTGCTGGGCCGTTGGCCTGGTTGGCCTGGGGACGAGGCCCCCTTTTCTGCGTGCTTCTTGTAGCCCCCCCCGGCCCCGGGCCGGCTCAGGCCCTGCCTCCCTGGCCGAGGGACCCTGCCCCGCCCCCAGCTCTGCCCTGCTTGGCCCGGCGACCCCTCGCCACTCTGGACGCCCGGCCTCGGGGCCTGCACCTTTCCTGTCCTTGCAAGACCCTCGTGGCTGGTGCCCAGGCTCAGTGCACAGAATGCCTCCTGCCGGGCATGGGGGCTCCGCTCCGTGGGGACCTGAGGGTGGCGAGGGTGCACGGCCCCCGTGAGTGCCACGTGGGCCACTTCCAGGGACCCTCCCCGCTCCCCACCTCCAGGCCAGGCTGAGCCTGGCACGGTGCGTCTGGCTCACTCCCGGGGTGGCAGCCGGCACTGGCGGCGACTGTGCCCGTCACCCCGTCCTCACAGCAGCACGCAGGTGGGGAGCAGCCTCAGCCAGGTCCCTCGACTTGCCTGCAGCCCGGCAGCTGGCCAGCGGTGGGGCGGACGTGAGCCCAGGTCTGTCCCCCACCCAGGCCTTGCTCCCTGTGTCAGCCCCTGGCCGCGCCGTGGTCCCTGTGCTGTGCCATCTGCCGGCTGGGACTGTCGTGTCTCAGATTGAGGAAACGAGCCGGGGTCCCTGTCCTCTGCCAAGAAGCTCTTGGCTTTGGCCAATGGGAGCTGCCTGTGGTCACAGGTGTCTGGGCGCGGGTGGTGGACCGGGCGGGCCCCGGGAAAGGGGAACTCGGCAGCTGGGCCAGCGCGAACGGCACTTGCTCCCGACCGGCTCCCAGCTGCCTCGCAGGGACAGCGGCCACCCGAGCCTGCCTCCCTCCCTCCCTCTGGGCCTCCCACTGCTCCCTGAGCTGCCATGCTGCACCGCCGGAGGCCGCGGGACCCCGAGCCAGCGGGCCCGGGGCTGATGGGGCCGTCCCCGTGGTGGGACCTTTCTCCCGCGCTCGCCATGAGGCTGCACCTCCTGGCCTCTCTTTCGGGAGGTGGCCTGGCCTGGAGGGCTGGGGACCGTAGGTGGCTGGCAGGTGAGGGCTGGATTTGGTGGGCACTGGGGGTGCTATGGCCTGGGGGAGGTGCTGGTGTCTCGCTTCTGGGGTGCGGCGCTCGTGGAAGGTCTGCAGGGGCCAGGTGTGGGTGCTGGCCATCACGGGCATGCCTTCCCAGAGCGGGCATGGCCGCGGCGTGTGCTTGGGGCCGGCCTTGCCTGGGGCATCTCAGTCGTGATCCTCACCCACAGCCTGCGGCCAGGACCCCGGGCTCCGGCCTGTCCCGGGTGTCCCGGCCAGTGGGGTCCGGGTGGGGGATGGAGGAGAGGCTGGCCCTGCTTCCTCAGTGCCCCTTGGAGGGTCTGCCGGGATCTGGCCCACTCCCGTTTACGGGTGTGGAACCGGAGGCGGGGGTCGTGGGGGCTTGTCTGGCTAGAGGGGTGCAGTGGACTCAGCCACCCTCCCGCTCCTGGTTTTGCGTGCGTGAGGTCACTGCATGAGGACTGGGTGTGCTGGCGCCGGCGGGGGTGGGTGGACAGCCCAGAGCTGGCTCGCCCCGGGTCCCGGCCTGGCTCCCTGTGGCACAGAATGTGTGGGGGTGCAGTGGGGAGGAGGCCCGAGGCCGGAACCCCAGAGGGCCCAGGCTAACCCTGTCGTGCTGATGGGGGCTGGTGCCGTCTGCTGGGTGCTCGTACCCGCCCGTCCCGGCCACACGCCCCGTCCCCCTCCGTCCGGTGTGTGTAGCTCTCAGCCGGTGCCAGGCCCGTGTGCCTCGCTCTCTCTCTCATCTTCTCGGACGTCCCTAGGTGGGCCCGCTCTCCCGAGCCCAGGTCCTGGGGACACTGAGGCTCAGAGCTGTGACGTGGCTTTTCCCCGCGGTCCGGGGGTGGGGATGGACCCAAACATGACCCGGGCAGCCGGGTCGGAACCGAAAGCCCCTCGCTCTCGCAGCCTTTCCGAACCCTTCTGCGACGCGGGAGCGGTCGGCCCCTCCCGTCCAGGCTCCTGGCTGCCGGCTCCGTGTGCAGGGGGCGCGTGTGGACGGTGCTGGACCGCCCGCGAGGCTGCCCCGGGCCGTGCCGGCAGCGCTGGGGTCTGGACGGGGACCGGAAAGCAGAACGCCAGCGGGGTGCCGTGCCGTCTCGCTGGCGGCCTGCCCCGTCCGTGCCCTGGGCAGGCTCCCCCGCGTCTCTGTCGAGAATTAAGGAACAGGCCCCCAGGGTGTGTGGCGCTGCGTCCCGGGGCCAGCCCTGGCGTCTCGGCTCCTTCCCCGGTCCTGGCGTGGCCGTGCCAGGCACGAGACCGCGAGCGTCTCTCTGCTCCGCACCCGAGGGCCGTCCGACCCCTGGTTTGGGTGGGGGCTCCGGGTTCCTGTTTGGAGGTGCCGGTGGGGTTCGGGCTCCCACCCCCCTGGCAGCTCTTCCCCCACAGTGAGAACTGCACGGGGTCCCTCGTCTCCCCGCCACGCGTGACGGGGACAGGCTCTGCAGCGCTTGGCTTCGGTGTGCTTGTCGTGAGACGGGTGCAGATGGGGAGTCTCCCAGGCCAGCCTCTTGGTGCGACAGAAAGAAAGCTTACAGCCACGTGACATCACTTCTATACAGCAAACACCGGGGCTGCCATGCCTCACTCGCCGTGTGCGTGTGTGTGTGTGCGCGCGCGTGCGTGTGCGTGTGTGCGTGTGCGTGTGTGTGTGTGTGTGTGTGTGTGCGTGCGTGCATGCGGCAGGGGTTTGTCACGGGCATTTGGTGGCTGGGCCGGGCGTTCTAAGTGTCCTGCCAGCACGTGCTGACCGCCTCCCCTGCAGGTGACTTGGGGACTTCACTCTCTGGCCACGTGCAGGAGCCGAGCGCGGGGTCTTTGAGTTTCTCTCTGAGGAGGTGCACGTGGCTGCTGGGTGTCTGACCTTTAGGCTTGGTTCGTCGTCCCCTGCCTGTCACCTCCTGCTGCCACGTTGCGTGCTCCCCCCTCCGTTCCCTGGGCATCTGCCAGGGCAGTAGGCTGGCGTTGCTGTGAAGTCGAGGCACGGGCCGTGAGCAAGGCCGACCCTGGGGCCACACTCATTGGGTCCGTTAGCTCCTGGAGTCCGTGGTGGCTGTTCTGAGCACGTTAGGCGTGCTTACTAACTTATGGGGTCTCCAGCACCCCCAGCTCTGCGGTCCCCCCACATCTGGATATGTGAGGATCGTTGTGCTCGGCTGGGTGAAGTTATGCTTTGCTGTCCTTTCTCTGACGACCCCAGGTGACAGCTGAGTGCTCCCAGGGCAGGGCGCTCAGGGGTCCCCAGGCATCTGGAGGGCTCTGTGTTCTTTGGGGGGACTGAGTCTCCCCACGCGAGGGGCTGCTGGTCTGGGAATTGTGGGTGGGTTTTGAGAATTGAGGTGGGTCCAAAGCCTCAGAGATGAGTTTGTGGGTCCCCGCTCCTCCCTGTCACTGCGGGGGGTGCAGGGGAGCTGGCACTGTGGGAGGGTGTGGGGGGAGCTGGCGTTGGGTAGGGGGAGCCTGCGCTGGGGGCGGTGGGCCTGGCTAGGCCTCTGGGGTGGGCCTGGGGCTTGGGAGCTTGGGTGCAGTGTCGTGGGGAGCCATGGGAGGTTCTGGTGGCAACTGAGGGGACAGGGACCATCCCGCCAAGTGACAGCAGAGAGCTGGCTGTGGGGAGACGTGCTGAGCTGGCTGTGGCCACTCGCGGCTCTCATTGGTACGACGGGGGCTGTGGGGCATCCCCAGGGGGCAGTGCCGTGTGGATGGAGGTCGTGGTCATCCAGGCCCGGGGGGCATCTTCTGGGCTCCGTGTCCATCTGTCCATCCCCCTTCCGCCTGGAGGCCCGTGGGCCGGGTGGCAGGGCTGTGTGCCGCTGTGGAGCTCGCTGCAGCTCATCCCAGCCCATCCCGTCCCATCCCGGGTTCTCGGCGGGGGCCGTAGGGCACAGATGCCGCCGCCACCTGTCCTTCCTCTCGTCTGCAAGGTCAGCGGCTTGTTCCCTCGGCTGCCGCAGCTTCCCAAGACGTGTGCCAGCGGGGGCCGAGAGGGTTTTCCCCGCCGTGGCCGCCGGCCTCCTGGCTGCCCCCCGCCCCATCCCCCCCGCCGCCCCCCAGGCGTGTCAGGAGCGAGGCCTTGGGTGGGAGGCTTGGGGGTGCAATGTGAGGATAGGGGTGGAGCTTCTCGAGTCCGTGATTGCACAGCCGCCCCCCCCCCCGACCCCCTGGACCTCTGACCGCCTGGCCCACACGTCCGCAGTGCAGAGTCAAACCCACTCACCTGCGCCTGCCTTTGCTGGGGGGGGCCTAGAGGTGGAAACGGGGTGGAGCCTGGTGCACAGCAGGTCCCCAAGGGGCGGCTGGACAGGGGGATGGGATCACAGCGGGGGAGTCAAGCCCCGTCAGCATCGTGGGCCCTGGACCGAGCTGGCACGGCACGGACACGGCGGTGCGGGGTCCGAGGCCCAGCCTGAGCGGCCGCAGAGGCTGCCGTGGCGGGGGCGGGGGGTCCTCCCCGCTTCAGTGAAGAGCTGGCAGGGTTTTTAGTGGGGGGTGGAGGGGGGTGGCGTGCTGAGGCTGGGCTTTGAAGAGGTGGCTCTGAGTGCACAGCGCTGGGTAGGTGGGGGAGGGCCAGCTGCTTCGCTGGCCCAGGTGAGCAGCCACGCGGGCCCCCACCCTGCCGGGGGAGGCACCCCGCCCTGCCGGCGGTGGGGAAGCCCCGCTCCTGCAGGCAGACGTCCCGCTCTCGGTCTTTCTCAGTGCTGAGGCCCTGTCTCCGGTCTGCAGGGGCCCACATGACGGGCAGCAGCCTGGTGCCGCCGTCTGAGTCAGCGCGTGTGGGTGGGCCTCTGCCCGGGGGCGGGCACCGTGCGGGCCAGGGCCCAGGCGCTCGGCGGTGGGGGTCTCGCAAGGCCCTCCGGGGGCCCCTTGGGAGCTGAGCAGATGCTCTGCCTTCCAGGGACTCCCGCTCGGCCGTGCCCCCCCTACTGTGGCCGGGCGGCCACGCCCGGGGTGCTCCCAGCAGCCCTGCACACGCCCCGTACGTGGCGATGCTGCGTGGACAGCGGAGGGTGCGAGGACGTCCCCCGGAGGAGCCAGCCCAGGCCAGGCCCTGGGGAGCTGCGCCTGCAGCGGCCCCCTCTCCCCGACTCGTCCACAGTGCTCCGGCCCGGCCACCCGGTGGGGGACCCGCAGCTCCCCGACACTGGCGGGTGAGCTTCGGCCTGAGTGTCCGCAGGGGTGTCCCGGGAGCCGACGGGGGACGCCCTGGAAGCTAGCGAGCAGCCGGAGTGGGGAGCACGGTGTTCCACGACAGAGCGGCGGGGGGCGGCGGGCCTTCGAGCCAGCGAAAGCGGCCGGCTCAGAATGAAACAAGAATCGTTGCTTTTCCTGTAGAAGAGAAACCGCCCCAGCCAGCCGCAGGCTCAGGGCCCCCGTCCCCCCCGGGCGGCTGTGGGACAGGCGGGGATTCACCAGGAATTCCCCCCTCTCTGCCCACCTTCCTCCACCGTCGGGGCAGTCATCTGGGAGGTGTTGGGGACAGTTCAGGGGGACTGCCTGGAGGAGGCTGCTGCGCCCAGGAGCCCCTGCCCGGCCTCAGAGAGGTGAGCGTGCCTTCAGCTCCCTGTACTCCCATCTGTCCCCACGGTGGGTGTCACTTGCTGGGCACCGGGGGTCTGTGTCTGGAGCCTGGTGCCCGGCCACGCTGGCTGGCCGTGGCGGGGGCAGGGGGGGCGGGTCTTTGTAAGGATGAAATGTGTTGGGAGCATTGGGAGCAGAAAGCCGGGCCCCGCCCCCCACAGGGTGGCTCTGCTTGGGCTTGGAGATGGCCACCGCCTGCCTGGGCCCCTTTCCTCGTCTGCAGGACGGGACGGAGGTCCTGTGGTAGACGTGCACGCAGTGTGGCCGCAGCGGCCGCTCAGAGGTGCTGTTGTACAGGCTGCGTCTACAGCTATGGTCCTCGCAGCCGTGGCAGTGGGGCCGGCCCCTTGGCGCAGGGCCCCTGCTCTGGGCAGAGGCCGGGGTGCCAACAGCGCCACATGCAGGCTGGTCTCCGTGTCCTTTGTGTCACCCCCTTTCTGTGCCTCTGGCCCCTCCCTGGGGATCCCAGCCGACTTGGGGATTGACTGCTGCCCCCCCACCCCAGCCGTGTCATGCCACCGAGCAGGAGGCGTGGCCCGGCTGGCCCGAAGCACGTCTGGGGAGGGCTGGGCCGGGGAGGGCCTGTGGCTGGCGGGGGGTGGAAACCAACCCTGGGGACACTCGGGGTCCCCTCGGCACCGTTCTGGGTAGGTGCCCCGAGCCTGCCTTCACCCAGCAGCCCCCCCACCCCCACCACTGGGGGCTTTGTTCTGGAATCATTTGCATGGGGGTGCTGCTGTACGGGGCGCGAGCTGGGCCCCTGTCACCATGCTCTCGTGACTTCTCGGTGCTGGCTGGGCCAGGTCACCCTCAGCTGGGTCCTGGGGATGAGGAGCTGGCCCGTCAGCGAGGCCACAGGACTCTGGGGTGGGGGGATGGAGGTGCCTCTTGGTAAAATCAGGTGTGGGGTTCTGTGGTGGCCACAAGGCCTGTGCCCTGAGGACAAATGTCCTTTGAGGTTCCTACCCGGAGGTTAGAAGGGGGGACGCACGCGGAATGGGGTCCGGCCCTGGGCTGAGCGCCCCCGGGCTGGGGTCCCATGGCCACTGCCAGTCACTGCCAGTTCTGACATCCCCTCCCCCACCCCCACGGCCTCTGGGGACAGGCCGGCCTGCTGGTCCTTGCCAGGAGCTCTGCCTGTGGTCACCTGGCATCTCCTGGAAAACCAGCCCCACCCTGAGGTCTGGGAGGCCCGGGGTCATAGGGGAAAGGTCGGGGCAAGCCCTGGTCCCCAGCATCCTGGAGCGGTGAGCGGCCTGTGGGGTCTCTTCCCTGCAGTGCCCAGGCACACTCGGGGTGGCCTGGTGAGGCGGGGTGCAGTGCAGCTGGGGGGCTGGGCGCCGGGAGCGGGCTTTGCCGGGGGTCTGGTGGGTGTGCCCTGCCCTGCCCGTGGCCCCAGCACGTTCCCTAAGCTGTGGGGAGAGGTTCAGCCCTGGGGCATAGCTGTCCCCCAGGGTCAGCGTGCAGCTCAGCACCCCGGGCACCCCCAGGCGTGCCTGCCATGGACTCCTGCTGGAGGCCCGTGAGTGACGGCGGTGCCCGCCGCCAGCACTGAGCTGCATCTGGCTCGCTGTAGCTGGGCCCGGAGTGGAGAAGCCTGCGGCTGCAGCCCCCCTGGGCCGTGGGCTCCTGGGGAGGGGGCGTGGCGTGGCCTCTGCAGGCGCCCGGGCCCCAGGGCCCTTGCCCATTGGCGCCCTCCCTCCCAGCTCTTTCCTGAACACCTTCGGGGCCCGGGTGCTGATGACGGCTCCTGGGGAGCCCCTCCTGGCCGCCCCTTCCTCCCGGCTGTGCTCCCCACTTCCCCTGGAGCGGCTGGGCTCCGGCCACACCTGCTGCCCTGCGCCCCACCACAGCACGTCCGGGGTGGGCACGGCGCGGGCGGCCACCACTTCCTGTTCCTTCCCCTGCCCCTCAGCAGCCCTGGCCTGCTCCGTGTGGCCAGCAGAGCCTCGGAACACTGTCCCTGGGCCACGGTGGCAAAACCTGGGGAGCGTCACCGTCAGCCTCCTGGATGTCAGACTTTTGTCTCTGCAGTGGGGCGGGGCACAGAGCTGCCGGGGTGGTGGTGATGACGATGGTGACGATGGTGATGGTGGTGACTATGTGATGGTAGTGATGAGGACGGTGATGGTGACGATGGTGCTGACAATGGTGACGATGGTGCTGACAATGGTGACAATGGTGATGATGACAGTGCTGACGATATTGATAATGGTGATGGTGGCGATGGCAGTGATGAGGATGGTGATGGTGGTGCTGACGATGGTGACGATGGTGATGGTGGTGACGATGTGATGGTAGTGATGAGGATGGTGATGGTGACAATGGTGCTGACAACGGTGATGATAGTGGTGACAGTGGTGACAGTGCCAACGTGCTTGTTGAGTGCTTGTCACTGAGTGCACTGGATGCTGGCGCAGACATTGTCCCACCCGGAGCTCTGTCACGGAGAGCGCTTCGGACCCTTTGGGCCTGATGGGTGGGGCTTGTCTCCGCGGGGGGCACTGCGGGGCGTGGGCCTCTGCCCTGGGGAGCCTGAGGCCGGCGTCTCCTGGCTGGGACCCGGAGGCCGAGGTGTTTGCGTCACCGTCCCACGTGCTGACAGCCCTGTGGGTTGCAGGGGGCCCTAGGGGAGGCCGAGTTGAAGGCCCTGCCTTCGAGTCTGTTTCCCGGGGGCATTCGGCTGCTGCCCTGTGCCGTCTGCCTTCCTGCATCGGGGACCAGGGGCCTGGGGTGGCACCTCGGGCCCCCCCGCTCCACGTCTCACCCCTCACCTCCCTGCCTTTCCCGGCTCCTTCTCCGAGCCAGCCCCTGCCCCGTGCTGGGTTCCTGAGGAGAACGGACAAGGTGCCCGCCATCGTGGCCGAGCCCCTGGGCCAGTGAGGCCGGGGGCCGAGAGTCGAGGTCAAGGACAGAGCCGGCTGCGTGGCTGCTCCTGGGGTGGGGACAGGCGCGGAGACTCTGCTTCCCTTGATTTGGGCGAGGGTCGTGACCTTACAGGTTGGACATTCCCGAGTCCTTGTGGTCTCACGCTCAGGTGGGTCCAGGAGAGCGAGCTCACAGAGGCAGTGGCCAGGTCCACCTGGAGTCACCCCAGGGCCCAGCACCTGAGGCTCTCAGGCCGTGCCTGTCCCTTCCCAAGCCCCAGGTGGAGCCCCCTGGTCTCAGGGTGGGTCCCTGGGCCTGAGTGACCTTGGGGCCAATGGGGTAGAGGTGTCCACCCCTCACTCAGCAGAGCGTGGTGCCTGTCCCTCAGCCCTCAGTGTCACCCCTGCCTGCCCCCTCCTTATCATGTTTCTGCTGGGCTTGTGGGCGTCCTCGTCTGTGTGACAAAGGGCCGGGGGGACACTGCGAGACAGCAGGACTTTGGCGAGGCCGGCTGGGGGTCTGCGTGCAGCCTGTGGAAGGCGGAGTATCCGGGGGCTGAAATCCCGCAGAGAGACCTCTGTGGGTGCCTGTGGACGGGGGTAGGGCAGGGCCGAGATGTGTGTCTTGGTCCACTGTGCCCTTCCCCCCTCTCCTCTCCCCTCAGGGCCAGGGTGGGTCTGGGCCGCCTGAGGCTCTCTGGTGGGGAGCAGGACCTGAGTTCTGGCCCCTGCCGGCTGACGGATTTTGGTGGGCCTGGCAGAGAGAGGGTCTGGGTCCCCTCGGGCGAGTGGGGGTCTCTTCAGGGGGTTGCAGAGGCTGCTTGATGTGCTCCCATCGGCCCCTGCGCATGGGCCCTAGGCTAATGTGTGGGGGGGCTGGAGGCAGGTTGGGGGTTCTCCCGAGCACCTGTGGGGCCCCCGCTGACCTGCGTCCTCTTCAGCTGGGGCCGAGATTGGGGCCGGGGCCATGGGTTGGGCAAAGGGCAGGGTGACCCCAGAGGAGCTGAAATTTCAGCCCGAGCCACCTGAGTCGAAAGCTGACACTCTGGCGGCGGGCAGAGGGTCGGCCGTGCTCCCCGGGGTTGCAGGTGACGGGCCCTGGCTTGGCCCACCCTCTGCACGGGGGGGGGGGGGGGGCGGGCACACTGCCCATGCTGGGAGCCCACCCCTCTGGGCCGGTGACAGTGGCCTCTGTTGTCGGCACACCTTCTTACAGACAGGGACACTGAGGGCAGGGGGTGGCGGGCCCTGGGGCCCCAAGTTCGGGCAGGAGCCTCGTCTCCCCAGGGCCAGTGCCTCCTGCATCGGGGTTCCAGGGCGACGGGCCCCTCCCCCTACAGGGCCCGCGGAGCTTCCCGCCCCCGCCTCCAGCTTCCCCCAAACCCCGGCGCGCCGTGGTCCCACCGCAGGCTGCCCGGCTGCCACTTCTCCCTGCCCGGGTGGCAGGGGAAGCAGCCCTTCCGGAAGGTGGGGGCTGGAGGTGGGCGCCCCAGGAAGCTCCCCGCTGCATGGTTTCGGTTCTGGGGGGGGGGTCCCCAGGCAGGGGCACTGACATGCAGGGGTTGGGGGAGAGGATGCCTGTGCCCAGAGCCTGTCCCTGTCACTGCTGACTCACTCCCGGAGTCTGCCTTCCTGCTCTGTGCCCCTCTGCCCTCCTGGAGACCCCCGCCCCTGCCTCGTGCCCCTCCCCCAGCCCAGCCCTGCGGCCCCCTCCCCTGCTGCTCTGTGTGGGCCCCGGGTCCCCCGGGCTTCCAGCTCAGGTGGACACGTGGCCTGGGCCCTTGGCCTCCCGCGCCTGTGGTCTGCGCCGATCCTGCCCTCATTAGCTCTGCAGATTCAGAGGGGCCCCGGGGAGCCCTGAGGTCCCCTTTCCAAGAACTGGGGGTTCCCTGCCTGCCTGGGAGGGGCTGAGACGGGCTGGCCTCGCCCTTGCCGCGTGGGTCTGGCGCTTCCTGCCACCTCCCCGCCTCCCCCACCTGCCAGGCTGCCGCCAGAGAGGAGTCGGGGTGGGGATGGGGGTTCCCCGGCTTCCGGCTGCGGGGTCCGCAGGGTCCTGGCGAGCGTTCTGCAGGGGGCCTGTAGAGCTCAGGACTTCTGGTCAGTGGGACAGTCCCTTCCCTCTCACAGGGCCCTCTGGGGCCACCCGCTCAGCCCTTCCCGAGGGGTGGGTGTAGCTTCTGCTCCCCTGCAGCCCCGACGGGGAGCTCAGCACCTCAGGAGCAGCCGTGGCGGCGTCGGTGTGATTGTAACTTTGCTGAGGGTCGCTCGCCGGCACACGCCGGGGCCCGGGGAGTCACTCTGAGCCGTCCCGGTCCCCCTGTCCCCACTCCACGGCCTCCGTGTCTGGCCTCCAGAGATTTCAATTTTGAGTCAGTTTTCTCCCCTGAAATACTTTTTTTGTGACGAGAGGGACCTGTCTGCTGCCTCTTCTATGTAGCCTGGATCCGGCAGCCCTGTGGGGCCCCGTCTCCCGTGTCGGGGCTGTCACGGTGTCCCCTGTGCCTGGACCAGGCCTGACTCTCTCTGGGGGTCCCGGTGAGCTCCCAGGCTCTGGCCCCCCTCCCCAGAGTCACTGGTTGCTGATGGTCTCACAGTGGGCGTGG
>PVKZ01006786.1:0-30351 GCA_004027375.1 Macroglossus sobrinus | reverse complement strand
AGCGTGATCTTGAGTGACTTTCCTAACTTCTCGAAGCCTCCGCTAGGGAGAAGGCAAGGCTTAAGGCCCGTGTACGTTCCCAGCTCCCAGCTGAGATGGTGCTAAGAGCCTGGTAAAGGGCTATACATGAGCATTGGGTGTTTGGTACTTGGGATGCAACAGTAAGTAAAAAAAAAAAAAAAAAAAGATGGGACTTGGCCCTGGCGATGGCAGGGTAGGGACTGGTTACAGCCCAGTGGCCCGTGCCAGGTGGGTCACAGGGCTGGTTCCCTTAGGGGACCACCTGTAACCCTCGGACTGGCCGCCTGGGCTAGAAGGCAGCTCCAGCTGCCCTGCTGGGTCTCTGAACCTTCCATGCCGCCCCGGGCAGGAAGAGCTGAGTCATGGAAAAAGTTAGTTTTTAGGCTGTAGCTCACCTCCCTCCTCCGTCAAGCCCACAAAGGCTCCTTTCACTTTTTTTGGGGGGGTGGGGTGGGGTGGGGAGACTGTGGGGCCCTCTCCCCAGGCTGGGATGTGAAATCTCAAACTTTGCTTTGGAGTGAAATTCCCCACCCACTGCCCTGAAGGAAACTGAGGGAGGAGCGGGTACCAAGAGGGAAGGGCTCGGGATGGGGGGAGGTTGGGGAGAGGGGTCGTGTCCTACACAGGTCTCACTGAAGCCACATCACGAGGTCCCTCAGCCCGGCGCCCCTCACCTTCATCTTCACGTGGAACTGGGGTCGGGGGAGGGGGCAGGAAGGGCACAGAGGAGGTGACAGCACCTCTCTGGGCAGCTGATGAGAGAAGAGGCCTGAGGCTCACAGGGGTGCCGGACCCACAAAACCCCCATCCTGAAGGTGGAACAAGGAGAAAAAAGGTGTCTGCTTCCAGCCACAGACCAACCCCAACTCCTTCTAGGACTACCGGACATGTTCCTTTTCCCTCTGACTACACCCCAAACCTGATGGTTGGGGGAGGTAGCACTCTGTGTGGCCCTGCCTTGTGACTTAGGTTTGCTTGAGCCTCTGTGTCCTCCTGCATTAAATAGACATGGTGACACCCACCTCCTCATGCTGTGAAGGAGATTAGGTGGGAATATGTGTAAAGGGCCTGATATGCTGAAGGTCAAGTTGGGGTTCTCAGCCTCGTTCCCAGTCAAACACACACCCAGGGAAAAGGTAAGTAGGACCTAGGGGGGTCACCCAGCTGGTCTGGCATGTGAGCAGGGTAGGGTGGCTGGTTGAGGATCAGGGGACTTAGGTGAACTGACGGCTGTGTGGACGAGTGGCTTAACCTCTCCGTGCTTCAGTCTCCCCACAAATCCGCGGGTGTGTGGGGAAGTGGGGACAGCTGGTGGGTTCACAGGAACTGGGAGTCTGGAGGTGAGAGGCTGGGGCGGCTTGGAGGTGCAGTGTCTCATCCAGGCCACTAGGCGGCCTCGAGGATAACAGATAAGGACGCGCTGAGCGGGCCAGTTCCAGCTAGGGTTGTCTCCTTGGCCGGCCTGGCAGAGACCAGGCAGGGCTGGCAGGGGAGGGAGGGCCTGTCTCTCCATTTTTACAGACCGCCAAGGTAGGAGGAGGCCGTCACCCCGATGGAGTCCCGCTTTTCGCTGTGGCCTGGGAGTCAGATGAAAGCAAGGGCCTGCTTTTGGGTCATACTTCTGGAGGGTTGGATGGAGGCCGGAGGGAGGCTCGTCTTGCCCCTCTCTCCTCCTCTCCTGCCCCAAGTGTGGAAGGGGAATCAGGCCTGAACTTGGGTCCCTCCCTCCTGCACTTCCTGGCAGGGTAACCTGGCAAATGGGGATAACGATACCCCCATTGCAAGGTCAGTGGGAGGATTAAATGTCAGAATATAAACTTTCAATGTAGCAGTCTCTGGAGCAACCGCCCCCCTCCCTCCAAACCCCTTTTGCTCTCCCAGCGGCTCTCCAGATAACAAGTTTGCCAATTCTTCTGGAAGGAAGATCTTCCCCTGCAAAACTCCTCCCCAGAACCTGAGGATCTTTGCAGCCGAGGGGGTCAACCCCAGGCACCCGCTCCCCAAATAAATGAGCGTTTCTCAGCGGCTCCTCGGCAGAACTGGGCGGAGCGGGAGACGCGCGGGTTCCAGCGCGTCCTCCCCTGCTTAGGGGGAACCGCTGTGGCTGACGCTCAGCGCTCTCCGCCCGAACAAGTCTCCCGCTGGGGAACCCGCGCCCCGCATGGCAGGGCAGCTCCCCGGCTCACCACCTTCTCTATTCCTGGCCTGGGACCATCAGGGGCGGCGGGAGGCAAGTCCCATCCACACTTTTAACTGGGGCTACTTTTTAGTGACTCACCTCGCAGCCTTCCTGCAACAGACATCTCTAAATAGCTGCGTCCCACCCTCCAGCAGGAGAGACACGTTCTTGTTGGGGGAGGGCAGGTGGTTCCAAGGAGGGGTGCTTCCCCCAGGGCTGCCCAGGGAGACCCAGGGAGAGAAGTGGCTCCCTGCACAGCGCAGGAGGCGCAGGGTTAGGACGTCTGTTTACAGGCTTTTGTTATTAAGGAAATTGCTGTCAGTCAAGGTAATTCTAGCCCAGATGAGCAATAAATATGCTCCCAGCTAATCTTATGGGGATTTTATTGGCACCTTGGGGCCAGAGGTTCCTTTACCCTGCCCACCCTTTCCCCTCAGAGCAGAGTCCTGCTGCCCAGCTGTTTCCCCCATCAGCGTGAGGAACCGGGGGCAGCTTTAGAAAGTGCACTTTAAGTGAAGACAGAAGACGTCTGGGCAAAGGTCGGGAAGTGGCTTCCTGGTCCTACCTGCAGGCAGGGGGTGACCAAATGACCTGAAATAAACTCTGGGCGACCTTGTTGGATCAAGACATGCGCGAGCTCTCCCGGGGCCTGCCCGGAACGCAGGGGCGGTCACCTGGTTCCTGGGGCGCCCCAGCTCGGGGAGACCTTGTCCGGGGCAAGGGAGGACTGTCTGGAGGAGCGAGCCGGTTCGCAGGAGTCGCTTCCAGCGTGCTCGAGTTACGGCTGCGAGCCCTCGGAGGCACGGCCAGCAAGTCCCGGCTTGCAAAGTGGGGAGCCAGCCCCCGGGAGAGCGCGAGTCGCAGCGAGCCCGAGTGCGCGCCCGCGCGCGCGCGCGCGCGCGCCCCGCGACAGAGCAGGGGGAGGGGAGGCGGCGGCAGCCACTCAGAAGGACCGGAGTGAAGCCTTGGACTAACTTTAACTGTCAATCAGACTTAATGGGGTATTAAAAAAATGGGGGTGGGGGGAGTGAAGGGCCGCCCTCTCGCTCCGCGTCGCTGCGGCCCCGGGAGCGAATGAATAAGGCGGCGCAGACCCCGGCGTCCCATCCACGCGCGCTCCGCGCCGGGCCCTCTCCAAGTTGGAAAGGACAAAAAGAAGGCAATAAATACTAACAAGGGAGAGAGAGAGAGGGAGCGGGATCGAGCGGCAACTCCCAGCCTCTGCTGGACGAGAGAGGGAGGGAGCCGGGGAGAGCGAGCGCGCGCGAGGGCGAGCCCTGCACGTAAAGAAACTGACACCCGGACCCCCCACTCCTCCTGCACGTTGCTGGCAATCAGAGCGTGTTTAAGCAATTTCCTGAGCCCAAGAATAGCAATGAGTCGGGAGACTTTCGCGGGCTGAAATTGGGAGCTCCAAGCACTTTTCTCCCCACTTTTTTTTTTACCGCCCCCCCTCCTGGAGAAGGGGGCGGGGGAGCGCTCAATTTGGAAACAGCTTTTTTTTTTTTTTTTTTTAATAGTCTTGCACTTTGAAACCGCGGGACTGTAGCAGGGTGCGCGCGTGTGGTTGGTGCCTTTTTTTTTTTTTTCCCTTCCCCTGCCTAAACTCCTCTGTCAGCCTGTAAACATTACCTGAGAATTCCCCAGCCGAAACGGCGGCTGGGGCAAGAAACTTCTTGTTAGAACTTCCCACCTCCGGCTTCCCCTCCACCTCTTACCGTCCCAACCTTCTGAGACGCTGGGACCTTTTTTTATTTTTTCTCCTCCCGAGGAGGATTTAGCTTTTTTTTTTTTTTCTCTCTCTCTCTCTCTCTCTCTCCTTCTTTTTCTCACCCGGTGCTTTGCATTTGGGAAGAGGTGATTGCAAGGTTGGCCAGGTGGGACGCCTCTCTTTCCCCCCCCTCCCATTTTTGGTTTATTTATTATTGTTTGGGGTGTTCTCTCTCTCTCTCTTTTTTTTTTTTTTCCGATTCCTGTTTTGTGCGGTCCGGGGAGTTTCGCCCCCCGCCCGGCCCGGCTCCGCGGCGCGGAGGATGGTGTGGAAATGGCTGGGCGCGCTGGTGGTGTTCCCCCTGCAAATGCTCTACCTGGTGGCGAAAGCCGCCGTCGGGCTGGTGTTGCCCGCCAAGCTGCGGGACCTGTCGCGGGAGAACGTGCTCGTCACCGGCGGCGGCAGAGGCATCGGGCGCCAGCTCGCTCGGGAGTTCGCAGAACGCGGTGCCAGGAAGGTACGTACGGGGGCGACTTGCGAATCCAGGGGGTGCGGGACGGAAGGTGCCGAGGACCACGCGAGCGGGGGGGGGGAGGTGCGCGCCCACCTGCTGCCCCTGCCGGAACCCGCGCCCGGGCTTCTGAGAGTCGCTGGCCACCCGACTCCTCTGCGCCACCCGCAAATGCTGAGCTAGGCAGTTTCGCCTTGTAAATTTCCCGGGCACCCGACTGTCTTTTTTTGGGGGGGACAGGTTAGGAGCTCATCCACTCCTTTTGGGATCGCTGGCTGGCTGGCTATCTGGCTGTTCTCCCTCACCCCGAAACTTGGGAGACCCACCCATTCCCTACATTGCACCCTCCCCGGGGACGGAGTTGTGCTCCCCGCTCTCGCCTTCCCCTGTTTTCCACCACCCTGGTGAGTGCAGGGTGTGTGCGCTCCTGGGTAGAGAGCTGGGAGCCGCCTGCTAGCGAGCTGGCGCTTCTATTTTCCTTGGCAACCGGCTTCCCAGCCCCAACCTGGGCTGCTGCAGCAGCTTTGGAGGCTCGAAGAGAGGAGGGGATACTGGGTTTGGGTTTGGAAGGGCGGGAGCGGTCTTGGATGGTCCAGTCTGGCCTGACAGGCACCCAGAGAGGCCCAGGTGTCTGGAAATCTGAAGAGAAGGGGACAAGGGTCACCAGCAGCAGCTGATAAAGAGCCCTTGTGCTCACCTTCAACCCTTCCCCTCCCCCCAAATACAGCCCCAGAGGGGGTCCCTCAAAAACGCTGCCTTTAACTTTTTTTTTTTTTTGGTAGTCCCAGCACCTCTTCCTCCACTTTTCCCAGACCTGGTGCCCAAGAGTGGGGAGGGTGAGCCGGCTGTCACCCAAGTCTGACCCAAGCCAGGCTGACTCACCCAGTGACTAGAGCAAAGGAGAGAGAGAGAGAGAGAGAGAGAGATTTGAGGCGCGCCGGCCGGGGTGTCTCCAGCCAGCTCTGTGAAGAGGAAGAGCAAAAATAGGGAATTCGTTTGAAACTTAAACTGTTGAGAGCCAGCAGGGGCTGGAAGGGCCAGCAAAGCCAGCTGATCTGACAGGGAGCCACATACCTAGGAGATTAAGTAAATATGTACTGTAGAAAACCAAACCTGCATGTAATTCCAGGTTGCTTTTGTTTTGTTAAATACTGCCCTGAGATTTACAATTCCTCTGGGGTGGCTCAGACTGGGACTGAACTTTGGAGCCGGAGCTATCAGCCGGAGCTGATGGCCCATTAACTCTTCCTGCACCGGCCAGGCGGAGAGGGGGGGGCCTGTCCCGGCCCAGCGAGCTGGGGTCGGCTGTCGGGGCTCCTGCTTCTCCTTGGGTGGTTTGGACAGCTGCTTGACCTTGCAGTTGGAGGGGGAATTCGGAAGTGGTTTTAACCCTTGCACACACAGAAAAAGGAGAAGTAACAGTCGCTCTCAGCAGTTTCGTTTCCTTGGGGTGCTGCCCCACCGAAGGGCTCCCGAAAGCCTTTGCGGAAGCGAACCAGGATGGCAGATGGGGGCGTCCTTGCAGGGGGATGTGGCGTTGGGGACGGCCGGCGGTGTGGGGTTGGGGACCATCGCGTGTGATTGTCATTCCTTAGCTGTCTGCGTCCCACAGAAACTTTCTCCCGACTCCCCCAGCTGGCCCAAGCCCTGGCCCCATCTCTCACTACTCTGGTAACTGGCTGCAGCAGACAAATGAAGAACTCCTTTAGCCAATCTGGAAAAACTTGACTGACTATAAACAAGCCTAAATAGAAAGAAGCGTAGGGCATGGGGGGTGGGGTGGGGAGGGCAGAAGCCTGCAGAGTGGGCCCTGCTGGTTCACGCACTGGGAGCCCCACCCCGCCTCCCTCCCTCGGAAGGGACCATCTCTTCCAGGGAATAAACGCAGGGCCAATTAGAAATACGTCTTAAGCTGGTATCAGGTCACCAGGGACAGGATCCATGGGGCCCATGAAACGTCCTGTGTCATTCACCCTACCTAGGTCCAGTCATCGGACCAGCCGGGATGGACCGGCCGCGCTCCCCGAAACTCGTAATTATCTGACCGATTACTCCAGCTACTTTTTAATGAGCCTTCACTTGCCGTCACGGTGGGGGATTTGGAATCGTGGAATCCTGGCTTCTTGCCTGAGTCCACTGAGAGGGTCTTGGGACAATCTCCAGACCTAGGAGTGTTGGGGCACCCGGTGGGCTTGGGGACAAAGGGCCAAGTGTGGTGGAGTGGGGAATTGACAGGAGATGGCTCAGTGGGTTGTGTAACTAGTGGGCTTAGGGTGGTCCTACGGGGGCTGGAGAGAGCTGGGGAGGGTGGTGCCACCCGTAGCCTGCAGCGATGGTAGACGGGAGACAGTGAGTGTGGAGCACACAGGACTCTCCTCCCTGCATCTGAGCACCCTTCTGGCCTAGGTTTGGGTGGGATTGGACCTGCAGGGGAAAGTCCCCCAAAGGGGCAGGGGGGAAGGGAGGAAAACCTGAGTCTTTGCAAACAGCTGCAATATCCAGAGAGGTCTGTTTACTTTGGGGGGGGAGTGACCATCCAGTTTCACATAATGACCTTGAGTCAAACAGGATTTGGCAATATTTGTGGGCAGTTGTGTGCCTTAGGCTGCAAAGGTGACCCAGATGACAGCTTTTCTTAAAGGCACACAAAGGCTCCAGACCTGGAGACATCTCTCCCTCCCTACCATGTACCGAGGTCACCAAGGCAGAACCACTTATGCTCAGGGTTTGCAAAGGGAAGGCCCTTGCTGGCTTATATCGCCCACCACACTCCTTTTCAATTGTCTCTGTCCTGGAATTCATCCCTAAAGCCTTCATAGAGCTTGGGCCCATTTCTCTTTGCCCCAAGGCTCTTGGCTAGCTAGTCAGCTGGCCCAGCCTGCAGTCTTTGACCTTGAGGTGGTTTTAGCGGAAGCTCTCTGGAGGAGGAGAAGTAGACTGTTTATGTGGAGGTATTTGCAGGAGCTGTTCCAGCCTCTGGTACAGTATGAGGAAGGGAATGAACAAGAGCCCTGGGCCATGACTGCAGGCCTGGTGGGGGCAGAGGTCACATACCAGGGCTTAGTATCTCCATCGAGGGACTCAGGGACCCATTTCAGAGCGGTAGGATGAGAACCAGCTCAGAGTTGCGTCTGCCTTGCTTGCTGTTACTGAATTTCCAGCACGTGAGTCTGTGGCCTTGTTTCTAAAGCAGCTGGCCAGCAACTAGCCCTTTATACAGATCTGTGACTGCCAATCTCTACTCAGCAAATCCCAGACCCTTCCGGGGCCTGGCCCCGGGGGCAGGCCCAGGCCCACCCACCTCCCCTGTGACAATGAGGTCTTTGCGAGACCTAGTGCGGCAAACTTGCCTGAGGTGTCTATCAGGTTTTGCTGCAGCTCTGAGCCCAGAGAGGAGAGAGATGGGTACAAGGAAAATGAACAAAGACACAAGAGACGTGGGCAGGTGCTTACAGCCAAGGCACAGATTACAGTGTGCATTCGTTTCCTGTGGCCGCCATAAAAAAATGATCACTAACTGGGTGGCTTACAACAACAGCAATTGATTGTCTCAGTTCCGGAGGCCAGAACTTTGAACTCAAGGTGATAGCAGGGCCCTGCACCCTGCTCACCCTTCCCGGCCTCTTCCGGCTCCTGGCGGCTCCTGGTTGGTGTTCCTTCGCTCGTGACAGCAGAACCATGGTCTCGGCCTCCATCTTCACAAGGCTTTCTTCCCCCATCTCTCTGAGTGTCCCTGTGACTCCTCTCCTCTTACAAGGACACCAGTCACTAGATTTAGGCACATGCTAAATTCAGTATGACCTCGTCTTGAGATGCTTCACCTATTACATCTCCAGAGACCCTATTTCCAAACAAGGTGCCATGCTGAGGTTCCAGGTGGACATGAATTTTGAGAGGACACTACACAGAGGAAGCCCAGTGGAGCTGTTAGTCTAGCTCACGGCAGGCTTCGCGAAGGAGGTAGCGTTTGAGGGAGCCTTGGAGAAGGCCAAGAGTTTTAACGAGGGGTGTGAGAAGGGCAACCAGCTGCAAGAGACCACCTGATCAAAGGCTGTGTACCTGGCTGTAACTGGGCAAGGGGAGCAGGGGGCAAATAAAGAAGATGTTAGGATGGGATAGGGAGCATGGATTTTGTGTCTCAGACTCTGATTGATGAGAATAGGAAAACGGAGAAAGAGAGGAGAGAGATTCAGCCAGGCAATCTTGTGGATGCCGGAATGATCAGGGCAAAACAACTGATGTGTGATGAAGGCCCACTCCCCCATCCTCACCCTGAAGGCAGCCTTTGCTGGGAATTTCTGGGCAAAGTACTGGGCTCCCATCTGAGCCAGCTCGGAAGTAGGATGACAGGTTACCTGTCCTACCTGTGGGCATCTATCTAGAAGCTTTTCAGCTTGCAGCTTCCGGCTCTTGGGTTTTAGACAATGGGCCTTACAATCTGGGCTGTCTCATGAATAGACAAACACCTTCCTTTTATTGGTTCAACCTTCCTCCCCTGGGGGACAAAGGCAGCCACATCTTGGGCCATGCCCCCTGTGGCCTGGCTCACCTGAGCTGGGACACCACCAGAGAATCAATTCTAGACCCTGGGAAAAAAGTAGCAACCTGCTCCAGGCTGCAGCTAGGAAGCAAACCTATAAAAGGAGAGAGGACACAGTGATTGCTAAGATCCTGGCCTGCTCTAAAATTCTTGTATCGTGGATCAACCATCCCAAGAAAGCGACCAATTGCCAAGCTTCCTGAGTTGCAAGGAAACGTATGCAAAACAAAAAGAAAGAAAGAAATTGTCCTAATTGCCAGCAGATCTCAGACTTTCTTGTTAATCATCAGATTCCGCTTAATGAAAAAGAAGCGATTCAGTCGCAAAGGCTTCATTTCAGCTCTTCTAGAAAATGTTAACTTTTTCAACCTGTAGCTTTCAAGGGACTGAGGGGCCTGAGTTTCCCAATGAAGATGTCAAGCAGAACCTGCCGCTTTCATCCTAAAATCGCAAAATTGTCTATTCGGGCTTCAGAGAATACTCCCTGGATCCAGCAACGTGGAACCTGAATCAACAAGTCCCTCTTCGGCCGACCTAGCCTGTCTGCTAATAATTTTTTGTTCGGACTCCAGGCGTTTGGGAACGCCCAGCTTTTCAGAGCCCAGGGCATTCGTTGACCCCCACACAGAGCCCTTCTGAAATCCTGGGCTTTAGAGCTTACTTCTCTGGTCCATGTCCATTTCTTCTTGGATGCGATGTTACTGAGAAAATCACCTCTGCCAAGCTCATGAGAAGGTTGACCGTAGCTGTCATTTTCCATCCAGGAAAGGGATCTGGTTGTTGCAATCACTGCCACTTGTCCTCAAAGGCCTGATCTCGACCCACCACCACCCACATCCGGGGTGGTTCTGGGCGTCCGTGCAGGAATGGCTCCGGACCCAACATACTCCCCTTCATCTTGGGGCAAAAGCAGGAGCACACCTAGGATGTGGTTGCCTTCGGAAGATACTACCTAAAAGATATACCACAGGTATGAGATACTGAAAGGAAAGGTTTGAAACATAGTATCCAGATGAGCCACGCAGGTCAGGAAACAGTGAGAGCCACCGAGCCGGAGAGAGGTGAACCCCTTTAGACGTGGCATTCCCCGAGGTGCGCCCATCAGCCGTGGGACGTGAGACAGCCCTTAGAGTGGGGGTGGCGCCAGAGTCCTGGACATGAGGACAGGTGCAGATTCTCCAACAGAGATGCCACATATTAGAACAGGTTAGCCAGCCCATGAACGGCTGGAGGGGCCCTGTCATTCCTTCGACAAACCTGCCGCGCCCTTTCTGTGTGCCAGGCACCGTTCTAGGCACTGGGGATGCAGCAGTGAGCAAAGCAGACAAACATCCCCACCGTGGAAAGCCAACAGTTGAGCGAGGGGGGCTGACGGATGATACACGAGACATAAAATAGTGCATTAAATCGTAGTAAATGCAAAGGAGACACAAATGAGGCATGGCGGGCGGAAGAGGCCAAGGCAGGGAAGTAGGGAGCAGTGTTCCGGGCAGAGAGAAGGTGAAGGGCTGTGAGGAGAGAGTGTGCCTGGGGAGGTGCAAGGCCGGCGTGGCCTGAGCAGAGCGAGGGGAGGGGAGAGGAGGGAGAGTGGTGGGCGGGGGAGCAGGGCGGGGGTGGGGGAGCAGGGCAGGGGTTAGGGAGCAGGGTAGGGGCTGTGCTCGGTATTGGTCAACACTTTGGAGAGGTCCTTAAGCAATTGGAGGGTGTCCAGAGGCAGACTCAGGATGACAAGGACTAGAGGACATGACTCAAGCTGGATGGCAAATCCGTGGGCATTTTTAGGGGGCTGGAGACTAGGTCAGCTGCCTTCACCCTGCAGAGGCCCGGCACCTAGTCTGGGTGGGGTGGAGGGCCACACTGCCCATGGGGGTGAACAAATAACCTCAGGCTGGCTCGCCTCCCCCGGTCAGGGTTATGAAGAGGTCAAGAGACAAGCTGTTGAATAATGGGGCCCAGTACACTGAGGGTTCTGGGCCGAGGACTGATAAGCCTGCAGGAGTCAACAGGAAGTAGCCTGGATGTAGTTAAATTTACTTTTACAAAAACATTTTTTTTAAGTACTGAGTAGCAGTATTTGCATACAATGACTGGGAGACTTGCCAGGGGATTAAGGTAGTCATTGGTTATCAGGCTCTGCTGGAAACAACTAACTGATAAGCAGGAAAACAGTGGCCATATTTCATTTATTGGAGAGCCAGTGTAGCACCTCAGCTATGCAAGGGGACTGCATTCAGGCAGACCCAGCTACACCTGAGGTCACCTAGCTGGATCCTTTGAAGTGACTGGAGAGCTTTGATAGACCAAAGACAGGAATGGTCACCATAAATGGAGGGAAACCTTAGAGGACTTCCTGAAGGAGGTGGCAGCTGAGGGAGTTGTAATAAGTCTTAATCTTTTGCTGATGTTGAGCCCTTTGAGGAGCTGAAGAAAGTATTAACCCTGCCCCAAGAAGGAGGCACAAAGATGCACATTTTTATACTTTTTGGGGTCCTTGGACCACACACACACACACACACACACACACACACGTGTGTGTGTGCCTTCATGCCTATCCCAGTTACCAAGAGGCCTGGGCTGTAGATCGATCAAAACCCACCTAACTCCTTCAAGATGCTGTGGTGTCCTGCAGCCCAGAAGCCAGGGCCAAGCACAAGGCGGACAGTGCAGATCTGCGGCCTGGTGGCATTTGATGCCAACAGTGGTCGGCCCAGGCCAAGCCCATCTGACTCCACTGGCCGACCCCTGCTCCAGGGAACGTGACCTTGAGTTGCCTTTCGGTGGCCTTTCAAGGAAGGGCTAGAAAAGCATCCAGATCGATGAACCATGTGGTCCACACTGAAACACACCCCGGGGGGTGTTTGTAGACAATTATCTTCTGTCTGTCCGACCCGCTTCTGCTGACCCCTGGCCCACCTGAGCCCCAACGGTCCCCAGGCAGCCCCTAACACAAGTTCCAGCTGAGGTTCTAGAACCAGATTTCCAGACTGGGTTCCAGAGCACCTGAGGACCGTGTGGGCAGGGGAGCAGATAGTTCTGAGGGGCCCCCCACCTCCTCTTAACTAGACTAGCTTCACTTCTGCTTCGTAGCTTGGAATTCCACATACGATTTGTGTGTTAATGAAAACCATGCCCACAGGGACCCGGCCTTAGGAAAATGTGACATGGCCACCCCAGCCCCAAAGCCAAGGACCAACCAACCCACAGGCAGTGTCACAGGTGCCAAGGTCTTCTCTGCGGTAGAGGCCAGCCCACCAGCCAGAGCACTTATGCAATTTGCAGTGCCCACCAGGGCTGCTGGGAGCCAATTCCTGAGCCTATAAATCCTGGGGGCCCTCCCAGCGACCTGCTGTGTGACCTTGGACAGGTACCCTCATCGCTCGGGGCTTCAGTTTCCCCCATCTGAAAAATGAAGATTCAGGATGATAATGTAGCTGCACCTCCTCGTCCAGCATGCCGGCGTACCCACGAAGTGCTGGCTCTGTCCAGTCGGGGAGCGGGCACAGTGGACGACCCCCTGGCCCCCCAGCTCTGCACCTTTTGCTCATTGGACCAGGCACTCTGCTGGGCTCAAGGGGCAGAAGACAAAGAACCCGCTGACCGAACTCTCACCGGTCTGAGAAAGGACCAAAATTCCCCAGGAAGGAAGCAGAAAAATCTGCCTGTGCCACAGAAGCCTGGGGAAAAAAAGCATCTGGATCAGTGGTCATTTGGTCCACCCCGAAACATACGCGTGGGAGATGGCAGCTCTGGACCCTTTCTAGAAATCAGTGGGAGGGAATCGCTCTCCCCACAGGGAGGCTCAGAGCCTGCTGGGATGACTGGTGACGGCAGAGATTTCTTCACGGGCAGGGGCTGGTCCAAGTGCAGGCCCTTCTGCAGCCGAGAGGTGGAGTCTGGTCCAAGGCTTGACCTCTGCTCTGGTCCCCGCCGGCTGCCCCCTCCCCCGACAACCGCCCAACTTCCCCCGAGTGGGTATTAGTCATTTTCATCTCTGAGTCCAAGTAGCGCAACTGGTCAGGGTTGGGTTGTGGTGAGGCCAAAGCTCTTGGTTACCATGGCAACTCACCACCCTCTGTGGCTGCTCGTTGCCTTGTGTCTTCTCCAAAAGATTATAAGATCCTTGGGGGACAGGGGACATGTCCTCTTACTTATCGAGTGTCCCAGGCACCTGGCACAGTATCCGACACACAGTAGGTGCTTAATCGATGTCTGTTGCCTGAGCGAATGCGTGACCGACCCATCATACTAGTTAGAGCCTGTGTTTAGTGAGCACCTACTATGCGCCAGGGACCATTCTGAGCACTTTACATGCAATAAAGCCATTGACTCCCCCCAGTAAGCTCCTTCATGGGTACCGGTATTGCCTTCTTTTAACTGGTCACGACTGAGAGTCAGTAACTTAAGATCGCACAGCTAGTAAGTGACCAAGTAGGATCTGAACCAAGGGCGCCTGCTCTTGAACCAGTGGCTTTTGTTGCCTCTCAGTCCATCTCTCTGTGTAACAGAACAGAGCACGCCAACGGCCCCCAAGCAGAGTCTGTGCAGTGGGCGCCGTTAGCAGCTAGTGGGTCCGATACCTCACGCTATAGCTTTTCCCATGGCAGGTCTGGAGGGGTCCTTTTGATTGGTTTATTGACTGCTGTGACCAGAGGGTCCCGGGGTAGGTGTGACTCCAGGCCTGGTTCCGGGGGCTCACATGGTGTTGTCAAGAGTCAGTCTCTCTTCAGGCAGGTCCTGTCTGCCACGGGGCTGCTCATGCCTGCCCCTGCTGCCCGAATTTCCCCTGCTCCCAGGAGGGTGGACAGACAGACTGGTGTCCTCTGCCCAGCAGTTCCGGGTGTGGGAGGGGAGTCCAGGGACTGAGTCTCCCCGGCTGTGACTGGGTTGAGCCTGAAGCCATCACTCATAGTGGGTCCATGACGGATTGGCCAGCGGTGGGTCACAGGCCTGTCCCTGAGCCAGGGGTGTGCCCGCCCCAGCCAAACCGCGGTGTTCGAAAGTCAGGGGGTGGGCTTCCGTGAGTGAAATTAGGGTGCTGCTACCAGGAGCAAAGGGACTCGGGGGATGTCCTGTCCTCCTCCTCATTGAGGGATCAACCCAGCTGTCCGTCATCTCGAGCAGACACTTCAGGAGATGTGGGCCTGTCTGTCAGCCAGTCCCCGGTCTAGTTCTGTGGACCCTTTAGGTCCCTTACTGACACTCTGCAGGTGGAAAGAGCAGATGGCTTTTCAGGGTTGAAAGGCCATCAGGGAGTTTGTAGTTCAAAGAGACAACATGAGCAGCCACTCCAGGTGGCCGAGCCTGTCAACAGACCTCTGTAACTTTTTCTAGATTAGGAGAATAAAGGCTGTCCCTCTGCTAGGTCACTGGGGGTGGTGGCGTTCCTCTGGGCGTACGAAGCGCTCTCTCTCCTTTCTGGCTGCGGGCAGGTGAGCAGAGGGAGCTGATACCGGGTCCTTCCAGGTGGGAGGAAGAGTCTCTGGGGACACCGTTGAGCGCAGCTGGCCAGCCCAGTGTGACCACAGAGGGCAGCTTGACCTTCCTGCAGGCAGGCAGACCTGCCAGACACACCCGGTGCAGTCAGGCCACCCCCGGCTCCCATATCCCGTGTCCCCACGTCTCACCTCACCTTTCCGGGCCACTTCCCCGTGAACGCACAGCAGAGGGGGCAGGGTCCTCACCGCCCGCCAGGGGCACGGGCACTGTGGGCTGGGCGTGCTGGGCTCCCAGATCCACTGTCCTGGTTTGGGAGCCACCTTGAGCATTTGTGTTGACAAATGCGTGTGTGTGCGTGTGCATGTGCGTGTGCGCATGCACACGTGTGCTCACACGTGTGAGCTTGCACGCCCATGTACATTTGTTTTTTCTCCCTCAAGGAGCCAGTATGGAACACTGATTCAGACTTTGAGCTTGGGAGTCAACCAACCACATTCATATGACCCGCTTCCACCCCCTTGTTGAGTGGCTTGGGGCAAGTTACTGGACCTCTCTGAGCCTGCTTCTTCATCCGTAAAATGAGGATCCAAAGAGATAATGTTTCAGAAGTCCTGAGCACAGAATGGGTGTCCAGGATGTGCTGGCCATGATGGCCAGGCTGTGGGTCGTGTTCGTCCACTCTAAGCTCTCTGGGACTTTATGACAGAGAGGGCTCGTTTTAAGTACTGCGGATGGGTTTGCGTGGGGAAGGGCTGCTATGCCACTGAGAGCCCAGACTTGGGAGCAGTCAGACCGGGGTTTCAAGTCCAGCTCCCCTGGCCAAAGTCCCCTGGCCTTAGACAAGTCCCCTAACCTCTCCACACAAGCTTCCTGCAGCTGCTCGAACACGCTATGACCAACTGCGTGGCTCAGAGCAGCACAGGTCTGCTCTCTCACTGTTGGGGAGGCCGGAAGTCCACACGGGTCTCACGGGGCGCACATCACGGTGTCAGAGCCGCGTTCCCTCTGGGGGCTCTAGGGGAGAATCCGTCTCCTTGCCGTTTCCAGCTCCTAGAGGCCGTCCGCGTCCTTTGGCACATGGCCCCTTCATCCCGGAGCCAGCCAGGCTGCGACACTCTGACCCAGCTTCCGTGGTCACATGTCCCTCCCTCTCCTTCCTGTCTCCTTGTGCCACTGCGGAGGCCCCACGTGACTACACTGGCCCACCTGGATGATCCAGGAGAATCTGTCTACTCTAAAGGCAGTTGATTAGCCAGTTTAATTCGACCTGCGACCTTAATTCCCCTTTCCCCCGCAAAGTCACGTGTTTCTAGGTTCTGGCGATTCGGGTGTTAGCATCTTGGGGGAGGCCGTTACTCTGCGGGCCACATTCTCTGAGCCTGGTTTTCTCATTTATGACGTGACCGTGCTACTCCCATCCTCCCAGGGTCATGGGGAGGACTCCAGGAGATTACAGACCACGCCAGCCAGGGGCTCGGAAAATGCTGGCGAGGCCTGCCCTGAGTACCAGCCGCATGCAAAGCTCCGTTCCAGGAGCCACCCAGAGTCGCCAGGGGTGGAAGATGTCATAGTTTCCACCTCAGAGCGCCTGGCAATGTGACTAGGGTGGCAGAATGTCACGGGAGAGGGTTTGCCCTGGAAAAGCAAATCAGAAATGGGAGATTTTAATCGATCCCTCACTGAGTGGGCAGCTGCTCCACAGAAAACTCTGGGTCTTACAGAAGGCTCCCTATGGGGGAAGGTCTGGCAGGAGGGGAGGGGACGCAGGGGGCGCTCCTAGGTCACAGGCACCAGGTGGGCATGGCAGGGAAAAAACACATGAGGTTCTGGGTCCCAACCACAGTCCTGCTGGAAAGATGGGCCAGGAGCCCCCAGTGACACTGTGGCGTGACAGGCAGTTCTGAGCGCTGGGCATGGCTTCCAGCCAGTCTCTGAATTAATAAAGTTCTTACATACTGAGTAATTCAGAGACAACCTAATTTGCTCCTCAGAACAACCCTATGAGAGAGGAACTATTACTGATTCCATTTGAAAACTGAGAAAACTAAGGCTCAGAGACGTTGAATACTTGCCTAACGTCACACAGCACACATACAAGCCATGAAATCTGACTCCAGCAGGCTAGCTTCTGGGGAAGGAAGGGTAGCAATGGTGAGGGCTGGGGTCTCAGGTGAGTCATCAAAGATGACGTGGGGGCTCAGAAGGAAAACATCCCAGACGGAGGGGGGAAGAGTGTGTCTGGAAAATGGCCAATGAGAGAGTTTGGTCCCGTCGAGGAATGCCAGAGAGTCTGGGCTGCCTAGACCTCAAGTGCAAGTGGGGAGCTGGGCAGGGCCAGACCTCACGGCGCTTGGTGGCCGTGGACTTGACTGGGAAGGCACCAGGGAGCCAAAGAAGGGTTTCCATGGCATTCACGACCAGACTGGCTGGGTGGAAGGGGAGGGAAGCCTGATTCTCCGATGCTGGAGGGATGGGGCCTTTCTGTGGACCACTGACACCTACTTTCTGCAGGGCCGGTGCTCAGGAGAGAGCCCGCCTTGCCTGGCTTCCTGGGCCGAGGCCCATGCGGGTTTGCTCCCAGCATCCTGGCCTTTTGCAGGATGTGCCGACCAGGCCCCTTCCCGTTGCAGTGTCCCGTCATTTCCCTTGAATGTCCCAGCCCTCCGGGCCCAGATCCCCAGCCTGAGAGCTGGACGCCAGCCAGCCAAAAGGGTCAACTCCATAGCATCTGACCATCCAGCAGAGACTGAAGCGATTTCTAATTAATAGCTATAGGTTAGATAATTACCCTGGCATGGCTTACAAGTAATTTAAAACTTGTCCTTGGGAGGCCAGTGCATAAATTATGCGTAATTAGTTGAGGGTCTCCCTGGGACACCGAGCTCAGGGACCTCTAGATTTCAGGTAGGGGTAGGAAGGGGATGCTGAGAGTTACCCTCATAAAAACCTTGCCTTTCCTTTCCCAAAACAACAGCTGTATTCTCACCTCTGCCAGCAGCTCCCAGAAGTGTTGCCAGGCTCGGGTCCCAGGTCAGCTGCCTCCTGGCCATGCCCTTGACCTTGACATTTCTAGGACCTCAGCATCACTTCTCTAAAGTGGACTGGTCGCTCAGGTCCACACCCAGCCCCTTGAGGACTTGCCTAAATGTATGGGTCAAATGAAAGGGAAAAAAAGGATTTGAGTTTTGTTTGGGTTGTGGAGCTGAGGCTTTATTTATTATGGCGATGACTTTTGCCCCTAACTTTAATATACTTTCGTGCCGACAGCTTTTGCTTTTTGCCTGTGTGAGTGGGAGAGCAGGCGCCTCTTAGCTCGCCGTTGTCAGCTGTCCGTTTGGGACGTGTTTGTTGTACATTCTGCATCACACGGTAGCCCTGCTGCCCACGAAAAGGGTAGAAGGCTGGCTGGTGACATGGCATTCAGTCCCCCGGGTACCGCTGTTGAGCATCCTCTGTGTCATCGCCCTGGCCAGCTTCCTGGGTGTGTGACATGTGCAGTGACACAGGACTCTACGCTCAGAAGGGTCCTGCGATTGTTAATGCCTTGCTGTCGCCATCTTGAAATTCTCAATCATTTTGGAACTACGGGCCCCAAATCCTCATTTTGCACAAGGCCCTGCAAATGATGTGGCTGGTCCTCGTGATAGCCATGCCTCATGGATGGCCACGTTTGTCCCTCCCAAGGTCCCCTCGAGGGATGTTACCACCCCATTCACAAGGGAGGCACATTATTTCATTCATTCGTCCATATACGCACCAGGCACCTGATTACCAAGCCAGGTGCTGAGGTGAGAGCGTCAGTTCTAGTGTGTGTGTGTGTGTGTGTGTGTGTGTGTGTGTGCGCGCGCGCGCGCGCGTGTGTGTGCGTGCGTGCCTGTGTGTCAGGGGAGAGGGAGAGGCAATAAACAAGCAAACGAATGACTTAAACTTTCAGTGACAAAATGCTGTAAAGACAATAAAACAGGGTGACACCAGGGAGAGGGATTTAAATATTAACTTCAGGGAAAGGGAAGCTAGGACGCACTCTGGTGAAGCTGTGCCCGCTGCATTCCCGGGGCACTTCTTAAAGACCTGGGGTCATTTCTAGGTTTCCCCAAACCCTACATGGACCTGAGTGGGTGGGGTCCAAGTAGGGGAAGCCATATGTGGGTCCTGGGGCCCATGGGACTATTTATTCATATGTGTCCACAGCCCTGGTTCACAGTGAACCGTGAAGAGAAGGCCTGCCTCGGTTTCCCTGAGTGCCTCTGAGTTCTCACCGTGCCAGGCCCTGCACCTGAGGCTTCTAATTAACCCCGGCAGCCTGGCCAGGGCTCCTTGCACTTGTGACCTTTCCCACACCAGCACTGGGATGCCACGTTGGATTCTCCCCACTCTCCCCACCCTGCCCCGGGGGGAGATGGTGAAGCCCAGAGACGCCAAGTGACTCATCCAAAAGTCACACAGCAAATCAACTCCAGAGCAGAGTGCTGGCCCGCCGGCCCAGCCCTGCTGCTTTCCCTTCCTGGGGCAGTCCAGGCCCTCCTGGGAGTTCCCTGGAATAAAGGGTGGTCGCCCGCTTGGTGGGGGAGGGGAGTGGCTGGTGCAGACACTTTGGCATCTTACACTTGGAGGAGAAGCCTACAGCACGAGCCTCGCTAAAGAGAAGAGAAATGAGCTTTCCAGAAAGCTGAGTGCAAAGGCAGGCACTGCCCCAATCTGGTGGGCAGAAAGCCCAACGCTGACCCAGGAAGCCCAGGCCAGGGTTGGAGGCCCCCTGGGGAGGCACAGCTGGGGTCCCTAGTGGAGAGGCTGACCTCAGATGGGGGAAGCTGCCAGCCCCCTGAGATGCTCCAGAGGAGGGAGGCCGAGCTCCAGCTGGGCCGGTGCCCGCCAGGGGGGCGGTGGGGGAGGGCGTCGGGACGGTTCATGCTGCGGCCAGCAGACTGGCTGCGTGTTGCAATGTCTGGTGGCGTTTGCAGCATCCTGTCCGTGTGTGCAGCTGGGGTAACCTCAGGCCGGCGCGGAGGAGCGTGTGTGGCTCGCAGGCTGCGAGGCCCGGAGGCTGCTGGCACCTTGCATCTCATTTACAGCTCTGGGTTCAGCCGCAGGTCAGCGGCGCTCGTGACATCACCGCGTTTGTTTACCGCTGGGCTGGAGGGAGGAAGCGCAGGCGGTCCCTGCCGCTGCGGGAGGGGGACCCCTCACCCCCGCATCCGCACCTACCGCCCTCCCCATCCACGCCCCAACCCCAACCTAGCACTCCTCCTCAACCCCCACCCCTCCCAATCCGCGCCCTCTCATTTACACCCCAACCCGGCGCCCCTCCTTCCCCTCCCCCAATCTGAGCCCCATCAGGCCTCCTCCCCACCCCTCCCCCTGCACACCCCTACCCGATGCCCTGTCCCACCCCCTCCCTATCCACCTACCCTTTCCATCATTTTCCTATCCGCCCAATGGGATCCCAGCCCAATCCCCACCCAGGACTCCAGCGCAGCCCCGCCCCGCCCCATCCCCTCCCGGGACCCCCGCGGGTCCCCACCCTCCGCCCGCCCCCGGGCCCACTTTCAGAAAGACTTCCTGGAGCCTCTTGACAGACCCGCCGAGGCTGGGGCGGCTGTGGCTCCTCCCGCCAGCCCCTCGCCCCACCCGGCGATGCAGACGCGCCTCCGCGCGCACGGGGCGCCGCCAGCTCGTTGCTGTCAGGGCAGGGGTGGGATGGCCGGCCACTTTGTTATTGGAAACTGGTGTGTTTACCAGCGGCGCTAGGTGGGTAGCTGGCCCGCCTGGCCTGCATCCAGGTACCTCTCTGCCTGCAGAGGCTGCCGCGGCCACCTGGAGCCGCTTCCGCGCTCGCGGCCACCCCTGCCCCTCCCCCTGCCTAAGCCCAGGGCTCTGGAGCTGGGGGTGTGGGGGACGCGGGGGTCTCAGGCAGCATCTTTCTCTTTCTTCATACCGGGGACTTGCCCAACCATTATCCCCGGAGAGACAGGTTTGGGGGCTCAGTACATGGCAACCAGTTCTTCCCTGTTCTCAGGCCAAACCCTTTGGGGGCTTCTTCCCCTGGCAGCCCAGCCCCGCAGCCATGCTGAACCTCTCCTCGTCCATCACCCCCCCTCAGCCCCCTCCATCACATGTCACCTGCCTGCCCGCACAGCAGCTCCCAACCGCGCCCCCTGCTCTGCCCTGCTTCCACACCCCCAGTTCAGCCGTCAGAACGTGGCCTCAGTCATTTCTCTGCCCACAACCCTCCAAAGGACTTCGCAGTCACTGAGACGAGAACTCAGGACCGCCCCCCAATGTCAACAGCCCCCAACTTCCAGTCTCCCACTTGGCTCAACCACTTGGCTTCCTTGCTGTCCCCCCAACACACTAAACTTATTCCCCCAACCCCAGGCCCTTTGCACAGGCTGTTTCTTCTGCCTGGAATGTCTACGGTGCTGCCTCCTTCACTTCCCTGAAGTGCGTGCCCAAATGTCACCTTCTCAGAGGCTTTCCCTGCTCCTACCCACATCTAAATACCACTCCCACCCCACGATCACTCCGTGCAGCCCTGGGCAAAGCTTCCTGCTCTTTTCGTGCACTTTTGGCCTCTTTTATGTATTATAGAGTCAATCATGTGTTTGTTGTCGCCTGTCTCCCACATACACACGTGAAAGCAAACGCCGGTAGAGTGGGATGTATCACCTACTGCATCCCCGGGTGTCCCACAGCGCCTGGCATCCAGTCACCACTCAGTGAATATTCTGTGAGTGATTGGGGGTGGGGGGCGGCGAGAGCGAATGAGGCAGGACAGGGAGCAGTGATGAAGCTTGGGTTAGGAGTCCAAGTTCAAGTGTCGCTTTGAAACTTCTGGTGGAGCAGCCCGCGTGAGCTCCTCAGCCTGTGTGGGTCTCGTCCGTGAGCCGGACTTACATTCCCCTTTCTCAGGAGGACTTGCGTACAGCACGTGCTGGAGAAAAGTCCTCAGTGCTGGCGCTCCCCACCACTCCCCCACACCCCCACCTCAAGGTCATCTGGTGTCCGCCACCAGGAAGTCTCAGATGGAGGAACTGGGGCTGAGGTCATGGGCTTCGGCCAGTGGCTTTGGCCCCCTCTGCCCCCGTGTTTTGTCAAGTGAGGTCTGAGGGCAGACAAGGAGGAGGCTCACCCTTGGGCCGGTCTCCTGGGCTGCTAGCGTTTGTGGGTGTCTGGCAGGAAGCCGAGGAGTTGTTCTGCTCTCCCTTGAGTCAGCCTCGGAGAGGGTTTCCCTGGAGGGTTTGGTCCCAGAACCAAAAAGATGCACAAGCATCACACCCAGGGGATGAGACGGGGCCTTAGCCCCGTTGTCACACTTGGTTTCAGAACACCTGCTCTTGGCAGGTGGCAGCGGTATCAGGTTTTGAGGGGCGGGGGTGCCCTCTATCTTTGGGGACACGAAGCATCCATCACAGAGTGGGGTGGCTGTCTCAGCGACTGGAAGAGTGGAGCTCTGGGAAGTAAAATGGCAGGGCCACGCACGCGGACGAGTGCAGCGGCTTTTTCCGTAGCTGCCAAAACTTGCAACCAAGATGCCCTTCCGTAGGTGAACCGTGGAGCATCCAGACAATGGGGTGTTATGCAGGGCTCCAAAGAAATGAGCTCTTACGCCGTGGAGAGAGGTGGAGGAAACTTCACAGGCGTGTGACGAAGTGAAAGGAGCCGATCTGAGAAGGCTATACATATACTGTGCGATGCCAACCGCGTGACATTTTGGAAAAGGCCAGACTACAGGCGGCAGGAAACAGATCGGGGGTTGCCAGGAGCTGCAGGCAGGGAGGGGTGCCTCGGCAGAGCACAGAGGATTTGTAACGCAGTGAAACTCCTCCGTACGATACCGCAGGTGTCCGTGGTGGATACAGTCATGGCACACCTATCCAAACCCACGGACGGCGGCACCAAGAGTGAACCCGAACGTGAGCCGGGCACTTCGGGTGACGATGACGTGTCAGTGGAGGTCCCGTCAGTTGTCACAGAGGTACCCATCTGGTGCGCATGTTGACATGAGGAGAGGCTGTGCCCATCGATTCTGAAGGGCTGTCTTTGGTGAAAGGGCTGGGTGTCGGTGATGGCACCCACTGGCTGGCACTCCCAATACATGAGAGCTGGAGGCGTTCCTAGAAAAAAAACAAAACAAAACAAAAAAAATGCGGTTTATTCCTAGGGAGAAAAAAAAAAAAAGGCTCTGTCCTGCAGAGGAACTTAACTATTTTTCGGCAACAGAATCTTCGTAGAAATGGCTGTTGTAGAGGCCCAGTTAAAGTGTCACTGCTCTGGATGGCCTGGGACCCTCCCTACCAAGGCCTCCACCGCTCGGCAGCCCCCAAGGGTCCTCACTGGAACCCCCAGGGTTCCCCAGAGCTCAGTGTCAAAACCTCGCCTACTGAGAAACCCTAATGGGTGACCTGCAGCCCGCTCCACAGTTTGTCATTGGTCCCACCTTCCCGGGCCCAGGCTGTGGCCAGAGCAGCGTCTACTAAGTCAGGGGAGAGGGTGGGAATGGAGAGGTCTCTAAGATTGTGCTTCTGCCCCAATCAAGGTGGAGGCCAAGAGGCCCCGGTTGGGGTCTCCCAGGCGTCTGTCGCCCCAGTGACCCCAGTTTTCTGGGGGGTCGTGAGATCTTCTGCGAGCAAGATCCTGGGGTAATAGTAATAATAACAAGAATAATCACAACTGCTATTTATCGTGTCCTTTCTTCATCCTCCCAACCACCCTCCGAAGGGGGCATTTTAATAACCTTAATTTATAGAGCGGTTAAGTGGGTTTTCTGAGTCTGTGGATCTCATGAGTGGCAGAGCAGAGAACTGAGCCCAGCAGTCCAGCCCCGAGCCTGTGTTCTAGGCCAATCTGTTCCAGAGATGAGGGGTCTCTCTCTGGGGCAGGGATGGGCAAGAGGGGAAAGCTTGGGACAGAACTCAGACTAGCCGCGTACCTGTTACGAGTGTGTGTCCAGGTTTCGGCTATCGCCCGCCCACACACACCCACCCACCCATCCGGGTCTCGCGGGCACCCCACTCCGACTGTGGAGGTGTCACACACTGAGTTTTGCTGCTTGCGTGTCCTCATTCAGCCACAAGGATGGGTTTTTATTAACATCCTCTTGCAGGAGCGGTTGGGTGGAGGAGGGCTACTCAGCCTCCAAATTGTGACCCTCCCACCTCTCACCCACCCAGCGGTGGTTTTGGGGGTCTCTGGTGGGTATTTTCTTTCCTTCCGAGAGAGACGCCAACTCTGGTCCAAAACACGGGGCCCGTGGGACATGAGCTGGCCTGCCACAGACTGGCCCAGGGCCTTGGAGCTTTCCAGGGCTGCCAGTTATACACACGTTCCTCCTAGGACCCCTGCCCAGAGACCACCCAGCTCATGTCACCCCTGGGACTGTGCTCTGCAGCTGGACCCCAGCAATGAACACCAAGCCCAGGCCTTGGTGACATCCCCCTGGCGAGGAAGGCACGGCCGAGTGGAAACAGCCTCTGGACAACAGCTATTTCTCGAGGCCTCTTAGAACCAGTGCCATGTGACAGCATTAGTTGGGTTTTACTCCATGCCTGGTCTGTGCTGGACGCTGAGGTTACAAGATAAGTAGGGCACCCCGGAGGACCTCGCAAGCTCATCAGATGTTGGCTGTCGCAGGGTCGAAGGGGCATCAGGGACGCTTCAGAACTGGAGGGGCATTCAAGCAGGGTTCTGCAGGATGAATAGGAGTTCACAAGTAGCCTTGGCATTGCAAACTGAGAAAAACAGCCTGTTCTGAGCACGAGGTAGAGTCGCAGGGAACCCCGAATGGGAGGGATTTCGTCCCTGCCCTCCAAGCAACGGGACAGAGACTCGAAATGGCGATGACAGCACACAGAGGGCCAGGTGCAGTGTGTGATGATGAGTGTAAACCGGGAACTCTGGGATCCCTGCAGGCCCCTCACTCATTCACTCAACAGCGAGGAGAGAAAGGCAGTCGGAGAGGCACTGCAGGGGACTGGGGAGCAGCGGGGACCGGACCCCCTGCTCAGTGACGTGTGCGTGTAAAGGCTCTGTGGGGAGGCAGAGTTCTGCCTTTTCTTCTTAAGTCCGTCAATAACGGTACTTACCGGTCCTTTAGAGACAGTCTTCCTTCTACAGACGAGCGTAAGGAAGCAAATGACGGTCAGCCACGATCTCATCCCGAGACGACCCCCACTCTTATGCAGCCTGGCGACGTCTGTCTGTTAACCAGTTACATTTTCAGAGCTGAGGTGGTCCCATGTGGGCAACGCTGCGCCCTTTTTCCAACCGTTAGATTCCTGAGCATCCTCTCCTATCATGAACACTCATCATCCTCAAGGCAGCAGAGGGGTTGAGCTCTGATCTTCTCAGCTCCTCCTCCCCAGGGAAAATAGTAATGAGAGCACCTCCTGACACTGGGTGGGTCCCAGCTCCTGTGTGCTCAATCCGCAAGAGACCCCATGGAGAGAGGAAATGGCCTTTCTCCTATTGGGAGAGGAAATGGTGAAAAAAAAAAAAAAAAGAATACCTCGGTTCAAATCCCAGCTCCGTCACTCAGCTGCTGTGTTACCTCAGATAGGTTGCTTAGCACCTCTGAGCTGTAGTTTTCTTACTGCATGATGGATGTAATAGAGCAACCTTATAAATCCCCCAGTTTAAACAAAGTTCCCCTCACGGGAATGTGTATGTCTGACTTTTCACCTCCCCTCATGGAACGCGGGCTCCCTGAGGCAGGGACCACGTCTCCTTCGTTCTCTGTTCGGTCCCCGGTACTGGACACAGCACCCAGCCCGCCGCTGGCCCCCTGCGGGGTCCTGGTAGGCGGATGGATGGGGCGGTCATGGACAGGGAGTGAGGACTGGGGGGGAATGAACGCTATGTGAGGGCACGTGGGGTTCGGGAGAAGAAGTCTCAAAGCATGGATTATTCCACTGAGCCTCTGGGTGTCTCTGTGGAGGATGAAGGCTCTGGGTTCGAATCCTGCCTCCACCACTTATAGGGTTTGACTTTGGGCAAGTTTCTTAGCGCCTTTGAGTCACAGGCCTCAGCTATCGAAAGTGTATAATAATAGCCTTCAGTCTTGGGGGGCTGCACAGGCATTCGGGCTCACGTTGCCTTTGTGAGGCTGGCTCTAAGAGAAGGAAGGGGAGGAATTGTGCTTTTGCTAAGAGGCCCTAGGAGGCCACAGGTCTTTCTCCCCTGCCCTCCTCCTCACCAGTCTCTGAGGCACAGGAGGACAGAAGCCAACCGTTTGCCCCCAAGGGGAAGGGAGGCCAGGAGGTGTCAAGCTACCCTGAGCCCTTATTTTACAAACCAGGCTTAAGAGTAAATCCCGGGCTGCTGACCTTCCCCGGCTGCTCCCTGTCACCGCAGTTAATTAAGAGGAGGCCGTTTGGGGTTCCCAGGGGTCATGAACCTGCCCCCTCCAGCCGGCCCAGTCCTCACCTCATCCTAGCACTGGGTGGGCTTCTTGTTTTGCCAGCTGTCCAGGCTCAACCCCAGGGGGCTCTGGGCCGGGGTCACCTGGGCAGGCCTGCTGAACCATACCTGCCAGTTTCCTGGTCAGTGACCCTGGGTCCCTGGGGTTTCTGAGGGAGGGGTCTGGAAGAGGAGGAGCCAGGAAGGGACAGTGGCTACAGTGGGTCCAGTCATTCCCTTTACTCAGCTCTCTCCCTTACCTCCCAGCCCCAGGCCACCCCTTCACCATGGAGATGTGCCTGGGTCCTAAGACAGGAACATGGCCAGCCTGGCCCTCGGGCACTCTGAGCATCCATCACTGTCACACACACAGAGACGCAGAGAGAAAGAGACACACACACGGAGACACAGACACGCACAGAGAAAGACTCGCACACTCAGACTCACAGTGAGGCACACACACACGCCTGGGCCTCGGTTTTATCTGAGATTCTCCAAAGGTCCCAGCCTCTGACCTGGCCCGGGACCTCTCAGCTCAGCCCCAGGGTGGTTTTGGGGAAATCCTGGGTCTCACTGACTCTTGGTCTAAGTAGATGCTGTGTTGAAGGTTCTGAGACCCCAAAAAGATCAGTCAAGGAAGATGGGACGGGGTCAGCTTTGGAGAGGTCACTTACCCACTTCCCACCCCATCCCACCTGTGATCCGGGACTTTCATTCATTCACTCAACAAACAGCCCAAGCCACGCTGGGCCCTGAGATATGAAAATGAACAAGCCAGAACGGAGACCCTCAGGGTTCCCAGCCTAGTGGGGTTGGGGTGAGGAGGGCAGAAAGCAAACCTGCCACAAAGCCCAGGGAGAGGTGGGGGCTCTGAGCACAGATGTGAGGAGGCCAGTCCCCCAGCCACCAAAGGCACCCCTTCCTCTGCCTCACCAGACCCTAGGGAACCATGCAGGCCCAGGGTCCTGTTCTCCATACGAGCTGGTTGTGGGATGGGGAAGGAGGCAAAAGATTACTTTTAGCTCACGTGGACCTATTCAGAGTTGGATGGATGGATGGATGGATGGATGGAAGGATGGGTGGATGGGTGGGTGGATGGATGCATGGATGGATGGATGGATGCATGGGTGGATGAGTGGATGGATGGATGGATGGATGGATGGATGGATGGATGGATGGATGGATGGATGGATGGATGGATGGAAGGAAGGATGGGTGGATGGGTGGGTGGATGGATGCATGGATGGATGGGTGGGTGGGAGGATGGATGGATGGATGGATGGATGGATGGATGGATGGATGGATGGATGGATGGATGGATGGATGGATGGGTGGATGGATGGATGGGTGGATGGATGGATGGGTGGATGGATGGATGGATGCATGGATGGATCGACGGACGGACGGATGGACGGACAGATGAATGGAAAGAAGAAACAAGGGTAGGTCGGTAGGTTTCGGTGGGTAGATGGATGAATGGATGAGTGGATGGATGGGTGGGAGGAAGAATGGGTGGACAGACAGATGGGATGACAAAGGATGGAAGGGAACGTGGGTGAGGATAATTACGTGGCAAGCTTGAGGTCTGGTGGAGTGGAGGTCACCTACACCAAACAGCCTTCCTGGAACAGATAATTTGTGTCATCTCTTCTGCATTAAGTTGAGCTCCCCGGCCTCTCCCGGAGGACCAGGTGCTAGATCTGTTTTTAGTACAAGAGACGAGAAAGTATCCCTGGGAGCCTGACTAATTGCAGTGCCTTTGCCCTTGATGGACTTCTGTGGTCATGGAGAGTCCTCCCCGTATGTCAAGACCTCAATTAAAATAACTAAAGTGGTTGGAAGAGGTGGGTTTTCAAACGGAGCTTTCCCAGAGATGTTTTAGCAGTTGAGAAAACACTTTAATTTTCTTTGTAAAACTATTTCAAAAGTTTTTAAAACTCTAATTTAAAAAAAAAAACAAGTCCTTTGGAGACCAACCGGCACCTTTCTGTATGCCATCAGCTACAGCCATTTGGGGCCCTTTCTGCTTAAGTGAAATTTCTGAGCTTTCAAGGTAAACAGTTGATAAACTTTTACCACCGACAACTGCTTATCGGTGTGACTTTTCTCTATGCTGAGTCACAAAGCAAAATATAGAAATCAGTTGGATTCTGGTCTGGTGTGACTGGTTCCTAACCTCCACTTGAAAGTGTCTGCCTTCCCAAATAGCCTTTCTATTCTCAGTAGTTGTTTTTAGAGTCAGATAATACGGACTTGGATATGTAAACGCATTCCTTGTCCTGGTTTCACACGTTGGGGTGTCTACGTTGGGTTTTATTTTTTTAATGTTTCAAGGAGAAATTTCATTGATAATTTTTTTTTTTTTTTAAGGAGGAGAGAATAAATAAAAATAGAAACCCATTAGTCTAATCCCTAAGCCGCATTTATCTCTTACTTTCTCTGGCTGTCTCCGGCCTGGCCTTTTCTTCCTCTGTGCTGATGAAGCTGAGTTGTAGGGTTCTTATTCCCCTCCCCCCAACCAACCCCGACCTCCTGGCTTCTGACCCTCTGGCTTCCGACTCTCTCACCAACTGAGACCTCTCGAGAAGCACGTGTGTCCTTCTTGCTTAGGTGAAGGTCGTGGATGATCCAGGCTTCTCCGCTGAGCCATCACATTCAGAAATCAGTCCAGCTCCTTTAAGAATTTATTTCTCGGTCCTGCCAGAGTCACCTCCTGGCCTAATGAGTCCTGAGTTTATTGTCTGGGGGTGAGGCAGTTTCCTTCTCAGTGGGAGCTTGGCTGCCCCTCTTCTTGGCCCTTTTTCCGAGTGTGACCATGACCGAGTGTGACCACAGCAAGGTGAAGGCTCTGCTGAGCCTCTGTGCGCCTCCCGGCCGGAAACTCCCAGTGCAGTCGAACCGCTGCTGTTCATAAACCTGGCTCTAGACCTCATTGGTGAGGAAACCAGTTTGTTCCTGAGAACATTCTGGAACATGGTACAGAAAGAGCTCTGCTATTGCTTCCTACCTACGTAGGATAGCTGGGATTGGGCTGGCAGGTGTCCCGCTGGAAGGAATGTCTAAGAAAGACTTGTAAATAGTCAATTGATGGGTCAGAAATGGGCTCAGGAACGCTTGGTTCACCTCCGGCGAGGCTGCGCCCCTTTTAAAGAATCATGTTGCTAATTTGCCTTGTGTACTCTCTTTGGATGGAATCAGAGAGGCCAATCCTTGGGCAAATTCCTTTAAATACAGAGTTTCTGATGGCAGCCATTGAATCGCAATGGCTTGCTTAGCGACCACGTGTTCAGTGCTGTTGCTCTCTCACCTTCCAGATCGTTCTCTGGGGCCGGACTGAGAAATGCCTGAAGGAGACCACCGAGGAGATTCGGCAGATGGGCACCGAGTGCCACTACTTCATCTGTGACGTGGGCAACCGGGAGGAGGTGTACCAGACGGCCAAAGCTGTCCGGGAGAAGGTGAGCAGCTTGGAAGGGTCTGTCCTCTGCCCAGCAGGACACAGCGAGCCGGAAAAGAACGGTGCCACGCAGCTGGGGAGCGAGCGTTGCTTACGGCAGACCGGCTCTTTCCGAGGCATTGCTGGGGATACTCCTGGGAAGCTGGCCGGAGCTGTGTGTGCACATGCGTGTGTGTGCGTGTGCGTGTGCGTGTGTGTGTGTGCACGTGTGTGTGGCAAGGGGCAGAAATTAGGGGTGTGGGTCGATTACATAACAGGGGTAATCATCTGTTACCTTCTTTGGAAGTTTAGATTTTGTGAGTTTCTATTCTAAAGGCTGGGGTATAAATGTCCCGTTGCCCTCAGGGAAAATCCTTCTCCTGACTCCATCTGTTTAGACCAAGAGTATCGAGAGTATCAGTGAAGGGCAAGAGAGCAAAAACCACCTGTTAAGTGTCTGGCTCATGGTAAATGTTAACTATTTTTATGTAACAATAACCCTATTTATTAAAAAAAAAAAAAAGTGTTCTATGCCATACGTGACTTAGAACCCCCAGAACAGAGCACCCCTGGTGTGGTCTTTGGCTCCATCTTACAGACCAAGGCCGATGCTCAGGGAAGCACCGTGGCCGCCCAAGGCCACGGGTCCCGCCCCTGCAGGGGTGGGCCCCTGGGGCCGGTCTCCCTGATGGGCCAGCGGTCCCCTCTCGCCCGCAGGTGGGCGACATCACCATCCTGGTGAACAACGCCGCCGTGGTCCACGGGAAGAGCCTGATGGACAGTGACGACGACGCCCTCCTCAAGTCCCAGCATATCAACACCTTGGGCCAGTTCTGGGTAAGGGCCACGCCTCCCCACCCTCCACCCCCTGGGAGCGTGGGCGTGGAGGGAGGTGGAGCAGGCTCATTGGCTGGGGCTCCCGCCAGGGGCCATGGACCAGGACAAGGTGGCTGGACAAGGGGAATGATTGGGCCCAGGAGGCGTCTGGACTTTCTGATAGGTGGACTCGGTGCCCTGCGGCGGGCGGGCAGCCCTTGCCGGCCCCTGATCAGTTCTGTCGTTAGTGTCGTGTACACGTCCAGGGTGGTCTGCTCTCCCTGAGAGAGGGGCGGGGGTGGGGGGG